>JAHPZR010006848.1:0-47786 GCA_019787425.1 Platygyra sinensis | reverse complement strand
TCGTTGGGCTTCAACTAACGCAAAAGAAAACTCGTTCTCGCAAAAACTCGCTCCGTCTTCACCATTCCGTATTCTGACTAGCTTGCGGCCGGAAGTCTCGTTGAAATATGACAGCTAATTAGAAGACAGCAGACCATAAGTATTGTTTGTTGACCAATCAGAGAAAAAAACAGAATCTGGTTTTCGAACATATGATCCGACAAGTAAATGTATCATGTCCTGCTTCCTCTAGCCTGCGATGAACAAAATATTAAGCTGCTTGATTATCATTTCTTTCGCGTTACATCAAGCTGTTTCAGGTGCGGCACCCGCCAGCCATGATGAAAAAAATATTAAGCTGCGTGATTATTTCTTTCGAGTTACATCAAGCTGTTTGAGGTGTGTCACCCGCCAGCCATGATGAAAAAAATATTAAGCTGCGTGATTATTTCTTTCGCGTTACATCAAGCTGTTTGAGGTGCGACCCCCGCAGCTATGATGAAAAAAATATTAAGCGGCGTGATTATTTCTGTCGCGTTACATCAAGCTGTTTGAGGTGTGCGACCCGACAGTTGCGATGAACAAAATCTTAAGCTGCGTTATTATTTGTTTCGCGTTTACATCCTAATTGTTTTAGGTGGGTCATTCGCCAGTTCTGATAAAAAAAAACATTAATTAAGAGCGTGTCCGTGTAAGAACCGACCACTCAAATTTTCGTGGAAAATGGATTGCCTCCATTTTTTCTACACAAGTCAAACAACATATGCAATGAACGAAAATGCCCTTTATTTCGATAGATTCGCTTTTTTTAATTTTTGAGGAATTTTTTTTGTAGGCACCCCGAAAACCACAAAAACCGGAAATTGAAACCCCAAAAATTGGGGGTTACGCAATGCTTGCTCAAACTTCGCACATTCAATGAAACAACCTAATTCTTTCAGAATTACTGCATAATTCTTTCTTCTTTCCACACAACTAAAAACTATCTGCTTATCTTAAACGCAAGCAAAGTTATGACGTCTTAACGTGATCCGCTTAAAGACGTCTTTGCCATCTTTGCTGACATAGCCTCCAAACAAACAGATTTTTTCAAAAGTGGGACCTCTTCATGAATGATGACTGTTATCAGCGTAATGTACTAAGCCTAAGCTACAATTATCTGTATTAAAAGTTGTGGGCACTCATAATTTTGATACGCAAAAAATTCGACAAAGTTGCGAAAATTTCAACAATTTGTGTGGAAATGACGAATCTCATCCGTTGACTAAAATGCGGTTTTGAGTTTCTCAGCGAACTTTTTGACATTACCTGATTAGATTTATTGAGTTTTAACGCTTGGAGAACTCCATGAGACTTATTTTACGGGAAATCTCTCAAGCCTTGCTTTGAATTCTACTGTGGTACTGACCAATACTGATCCGGCGTCACCGGCCGTTCCGTCACGCATCACGCATTCTTAGTTGAAGCAGGGGTTGATTTAAAATCTCGTACTCGCAGAGAAATGGACAGCCTTGTTAGATTATATTATACGTTTTCAACACCTTGTCTTTTCATTACATGCATCTTGGTTCTTATAAGCATGCTCTAATTTTGGTTGTGATATAGCTAAGGCCCGTTTCAAACGCCGTGCTTAAGTCGTGCCGAACTAAATTCATTATTTAAGTTCGACTTTGGCGCGGCTGCAGCACGGCGTTTGAAACCATTTAAGAATAAGGTTCGACTCTGCCGTGTAGCACGGCAAGCTCTGTCGTGCTACCCGACTTTGGCACGGCATGGTTTCAAACGGCGTGCCATTGCCGTGCCGAACTAAATGAGTAAATAACTAAAATTATGTAACATGGCATATTTCGAACATATTATTCATCATCAGAGAGGTCAACTCTGATATGCCTATCTATATAAACAGAACAAATGCTGGAAAAAATTCAAATGCCCCGATTCGGGGCATTTGATTTTTTCCAGCATTTGTTCTGTTTATATAGATAGGCATATCAGAGTTGACCTCTCTGATGATGAACAACTAAAATTATCATTTTGGATTTAACTGTTGGACCGCTGGTTCGTAATATCGTCTCTTTTCTAAACGCCCAGTGAGTGAATTAAGCTTGACCATGGCTCGACGTTTGAAACCAACTCGTGCCAATGTCGTGCTACAGTCGAACCAAATTGAATTTAGTTCGGCACGACTTTAGCACAGCGTTTGAAACGGGCCTAAGGCCGGTAGTGTAAACACTTGCGTCAATGTCAACACCATTTGTTCACTACTCACATTTGACATTTCTTTAGTGAGTTTCTCTTCATAAATTTCAATTACTAATAAATTAGTTGAGCCTATTGAGGTATTTTAGTGCAAGGTGATATGATATTTCTTAGTGCAAGGACGCTTTTAAACTCATCTGTTTGGCGAAGGGAGAGGGGGAAAAAGTGAAAGCACAAATGAGAAAGTTCCCGGAAGTATGTTCACCAGAAAGAGAGAGATCTAAAACGTTACATGCCGAATTACAATGTTTATCTGCACGAAAAGATGATGGTGCTAAAATTGCAAAATCGTACCTAACTTTACATGAAATTGCTTCATAACCTGACTGTTGGCACGATTGCAATCAAATCAATTTAACTTAAGGGGGGATTCTAACTGATTAGGAGTGAAATTTGAAGTAGTTTTAAAAGGGAATTGTTAAGATTAAAATGGGTTGGGAACACTACCAGACAGTTGACCCCCTCAAAAAAGAGCGTCAGGTTGGTAGGGGACTGTTTGGTGTCCGTCTATTAATTCTCCACTTAATTTCAAGTTTCCAAATCCATCAAATCTTCAATATTTCATGTTTTCCTCAATTTAATCGATCTTTCAATAAAAAATATCTCTTTCACAAAATGCCCAAAAATCACCCAAAAATTTACAAAAACCCGCAAAACATTGGTAAATGTTCTAAGAGGAGGGATTTGGCGTTGCTTGAAACGTGAACGAGATATTGGCTGAATTTATTGGCACAAAGGCCACGTTGAGCGACGTGAAAAGAGCCTTCAGGTAAAATCTCGCAATAATAGTTTTCGAAAGGGACGGACCATTAGAAATGTGATGAGGGGGAGTGTGGGGAGAAAAATATTCATGCCAGGGAGGATGACTGAAAAAAATGCGCAAAGACGAAGTAAAAAAAGTTCCAGCAGAGTGATGAATTACATTGTCGGGCTTACAAACTGTACCCACCTGACTCAAGTAGTTTAAGGCCTGGGTCAAAGGCTTTTGGTGAAAGGTGAAAATAATCTATTAATTATACTTCTAAAGGAATACATCGCAGTGGAACCAAATTTAGCACACAGTTAGATTTTAACGTCCTGAAAATTTCAAAGTAGAATTGGTACTTCTAGCGCCAGCGCTTATGTTTAGGATTAGGGCTAGCGTTCAAGGTTAAAGTTATTGCTTAGGGTTAGAGCTAGCTCTTATTTTTTAGCGTTAGGGCTAGCGTTCAAGGTTAAAGTTATTGCTTAGGGTTAGTGCTAGCTCTTATTTTTTAGGGTTAGGGCTAGCGTTCAAGGTTAAAGTTATTGCTTAGGGTTAGCGCTTCGTATTAGGTTAGAGTTAAGGTCAGGATACGTTCGTGTTACCGCAGTGTTAGGCCAAGGAAAACAATCTCCACTTATGAAATCTAGTGCACGAATCGATGCGTAAATCAAGTCAATGAATAGTGCCTAGAAATAGAGGCTGAACGTTTTGCAAATCGGCTACGTCAGTGACTTAAATGTTTAAATGTTTCTATGTGCAATTATTTTTTTGGTAAAAAACTGCTCGTTCCATGAAATGATTATTTCTGACAACACTGAAAAAGGAAGCCTTAAGCTAACATGCTGCTCATGCTGAAAGAAAGCATATGAAACGGAAAATTTATCAGCAAAGGAACGCTGAAATACAAAGCAAAACTTACATTTGAGCTGAAGTTTTCTTCTTCCTAACCTGCGATCAGGCGTTCTTTGTCTTCAGTTTTTTCTTCGCGGCGGGCTCGATCCTGTCACAACTCAAAGTAATCATCTGCTTGGAAATCCACGATACACACTCACGGACGCTTGCTTGCCAATTTAACCCACCTGCGATTTGTCTTTGGCTTCTGTTTGGCCCATAAAAATGGCTTTCAATCTGTTTAATTTAGCCGGCAACTTTTCACCCTCGGCTAACACTCGGTACAGGTCAAATTTCAAGGACTTTGCTGCCTGGCCTTTCTCGCCAGTCCCCGGCCGTGTCTGAGTCACACTAAAAGGCGAGCTATAAGTCACGCACACAATGCTCACGGCGCTTTACGTATGAAAGATTATTATGGGATATCCCAGAAATTTTTGCAGCGAAGGTTGTTGGATGGCTGATTTCAAGAAAATAATAAGAGTCTAGAAAGCAGTTCTAATTTCCAAAACTGACACACGCCGAAGTTTGGCAAATGAGCCATAAGTCCAGGACGGATGCTTTGTTTTGGAAGAAGAAGCGTTTCTAGACTCTCCCGCCTGGCTCACTTGTTCTTCAATGGCTAAGTTAACGACAGACTTAAACCATGATCTCGGAACAAAAACACTCCTCGTTTCTTTGAGGAATGCTAGGTGACTTAACGAGGGTCAAAGGCTTAATGATGCCAAATCTCCTACCAGGCGGGCGCAAACATTTGTCGAATAAGCTTGGAATATCGGTGGAAACAACGAGCAACCTCTGCTTAATTAACAGGTAAGCTCTGAATTTGTGTTATCGAAGTAATCGATGCTTTGCGCGCCAAAAGCAAATGTCACAATAGCAGCTAAAAAAACATGCCTACCAATAAAAACGCCAAATCAATTACAAAGACACGAAGAAGGATTTTGAAAGAAGAAGAAAAAAAAAAAAAAAAAAGATTTTACCGACTTCGAATCGAGCCCTCGCGTGTCATGTCAAAACAAATTCGAATCAACTTCGTTCGGCGCGTTATCCGCTTGAGCTAACGAAGCAGCAGTGAGAAATTATCGTGTTATATAGTGAGTTCATCCTTAAGCGAAACAAAAGGTTTCTTTTGTTTTTCGTTTAACAATAGATCTCCAAAAGATGCCGCTTGGAAAGAATGAGGGTTGTTTGCATACGTAATATCTCGAAAACGAAGAGCAAACCAGCGAAAAAAAATACAGGCTGATGTTTTTCAAATGGAATGAAGGCCACACGCAAAAATTCAGCTTATTTCTAGCAAGAAAAAAAAACAGCCAAAATCATCACTTATCCCCCTTTTCCACTAGCCTCCTCATTTATTTCCCTTTCAGGTGATGAAAATGAATAACATTTCGTCGTAAATAGAAGCGTCGCAGTTCACCTTCACATATTGCCTTTTGCGTCAATTTCCAGTCAGTCTGAAATGAACGAACTCCGATTCTTTTGTTCTGAACTCGTCTTGTGATTAGCTAAAAAAAAGTTGGGTGGCCCCGGTTGAGTTCGTGACAATGTAAATTTAAAAAACCCACACGCCAGAGGCTTTGAAAATGTGTCATGTTTAAATAAAGTTGGTTGTTGTTGTTGCATGTGATAGGACTGCCAGAAACAGCGTGAGCTACACATTCGCCAGTTTACAAGGCACCATCTAAGGTACCCTATTTCATTCCCAGGGTCAACCCTGTTGAGGTTCTGTCTTGATAAAACATATCCTATTGTGCATGAAGTTTCCAACATAAGTTTCCCAGCAGAACTTTCACACAGTGCAAACTTGTTTCTTAAATACTTTGTAAAAAGAATCAAATGCATTTTTTTCAACTTTGACCACAGTCACAACTAAGAATCAGATACATATAAACTACTAAATAAATTACAGCTATTTGAATTCCTAAATCACCTTTTGCCTCCTCACAATCGTCTTTATCTTCTAGATCACCTTGTTCGCATTTCTGCTCACCATCAAAACCAGGTAGTTGATCATCATCTGCAGTTTGCGTATCAGGAGCCACTGACAATAATTGCTCTGGAGGATGCCACTGCACTTCATTTGTTTCCATATTCCAGTAGTAATAACAGTTTGTAGCTTCATCAAGGCAGGCCTGCCATGGGTACATGTCACCTGCTAAAAAAGGATTAATTCTGTAGTAAAGGAAATGAATCTCAACAGATTGATTAGATCACCAAGTCAGTCATTTGCCAGTTGAAAAGATTGATTGATTGGCAGTTAGCTGACTGTGTTAGGTTTTCCAACATATTAGTAGAATACTGGGTGAAATGCCTTCTGTTGGGCAATGTGTTGGCCAGTGTGTTTTGTTTGGGTCAGACAACTTCATTGCCAATCTCAATACCTACATTTGTTACAGCTAACAAAAAATCAAGCAGGCTCATTAAGACACCAAGCTATAACCAGTAGCCGGCACTTAGCTAGCTACATGTACCATACCTGTATGGGATTTCTCACACTTAAAATGATACCACTGTTGTGTGTTCAAATCAATATGTATACAAGTTCTCCCAGTGAAAATTCTTGGGGAACAGTGTAGGGATCCAGAAAGCTCAGAGTCAGGAAAAACCTTGTTAAATATCTTCTTTCATTGTACAAATAAAAGGCGACAAAAATTAAATTGTTAAAAGTTTTTTTTTTTCATCCAAGTCAAATGAGGAAAAGATGTTTGGCAGATGACCATAATAATTATTATGTTTGGCAGATTACAACAATTATGAGAATGGCCATTCCCTCAGGAGCATCTTTATTCAAATCCCAGTAATCTACACGACCCAAATTAGCGCGCCAAATGAGCAAAAAAAAATACAAGTTTCCCTCAGGATCCTCGTTATGAGCACAGGTAATAGGCCATTTCCGAGTTGCCATTCTCCTGTGTCAAAACGAGTCTTTAGGCGAAACCATGCATATGAAAATGTGTTCTGCATGGGGGTTCAATTTCATGTAAGGTAAGAAAAGCAACTAAGAGGAACTTCAAGTCAAACTTATTTTCATATTGAAAGGTTTTGGACAAAGACTTGTTTGGAAACAGAAACACAAGGTAACTCGGAAATGGCCTATTTGAACATCAGAGCTTGATAAAGTAGTTTAAATGTTAGACTCACTGGCACCATGCCAGACTTTGCCAAGTACCTTCATTTCCATTGTAATCAGCATCTACCAAAGCATCAGAACCTTCTGCAGCAGACATCACTGGGCGTTCATCTTCTGTTGTGGAGCTGACAGCTTCTTCTATTTGTCTGTCCACCATTCCATCATCCACAGTGCTAGTGGTGTCTGCATCCATAGACTCTATTTCCTATAGGAACATTCAGGCTTGTTTAATAACTTGAATCGCCATCTTTGACGCCCCCCTCCCCCACACCCTGCAACTCCCAAGGAAAACAAGGAAAAAGGACAGGGGGGCTCATCAGAAATTTTGAAAAGAAACTCTAAGAGGTACCAAGATCCTGTTTTGTGGGCGTGGCTTGAAATTTTTACACTGCTAAGAGGTACCAATTCTAAAACAACAACTTTTCTCCTATTATATTTTTTTTGGCTCAATACTCTAAAAGGTACCACATGAGCTTGGCTGTGGACTTTATGGCTTGAACACTCTAAGCAGTACCAAATCTGTTTTCTTAAACTCCTAAATGAATACATTCATTCTTTTCATACGCGGGTCCTCCCACCTCCCCTGTGATATAACAAGGACAGCAGCAACTTCTATCTAATAGCGGAGCTCTAGCGTGCGAAGCCCCATACTTAAGAAAAATTGGTAACTCATCAAGCCGAGAAAATTTGGTTATGACGTCAGCGTACGAGCGAACGCCATCCGTACAGACTCTGGGGGTGCAGGAGGGGCGTCTCGTGGTAAGGCTCAGAGACATGCAGCCTTGGTTTACCGTGTACTTCTTTGATATTGGGCATCCATGTTATGATCAATTGACAGCTGTCAAAACAAGGTCTCTGCTGACCAGTATCATGTGACCATATCGCTGGTTCAAGTGTACAGCTCATCAAAGTCACATGTTTTTTTGAAGTTGACTGCTGACCAAATGCTGGTTTTTGAATGGATCGCAGGCTCATGTCAGGTAAACTTGTTGAAAACAGGGCAGGATTGTGCGGAAGCCGGTAAACACTAGCCCAAGATTAAAATTTATTCGAATTGTAACTTTTTCTTCTGTACAAATGTTTTTTGCTCCTTTGTTTTGAGTATATGGTGATTATAAAACTCAAAACAGAAACTCAAAGAGTAAATAGAAAACCTCACCGCAAAGGTACAAAACTCAAATCAGCATTTTACCTTTTCTTGGGTTAGCCCTATCGGGCACTGAACAACCCGGCTAAGGAGCTACGCTTTTAGGCTGGCCTAAATCTATATATTATAATTAAGTAGCCAGGTTGGCAGTTTTGCCAAGTAACTAACAATTTTTGTTGACTATCGATGACGATTAATTGTATAGGCTAAAAATACCACAAAATATAATTTTGGTTTTTCTAAAGAAACTTCTTGGGTAACAGTCTTACTTTAAAAAAGTCTGCCAATTTGGCATCGATTTCTGAGTGCTGTCCAGTTGATGATGTGCTGGGAATAGCAGACTCCTCTTCATAGTTTGTGGAACCATTTTGATCATTATTGTCGAGGTTCTCATCATCATCTGTAAGAAAAAAGAATGTTTTTAGCCCAAGTTACCTAAGAAGACAAAAAAATAGATCTCAAATGCAATTTTATCAATAAAATCATCTGTTTACATCAATGGTAATACCAACCAACCAGGGTCATATAAAACATGAAAAATAAATGATTTATTTCCTTGAAATGTAAGGATGTTGCAAATGTTTACATGTAGTTCAAAAACAAAACAAAAAACAGAACTTGGTAATTTCTCAGTCTTGTTTAGAGGAGGACATTAACCTCTTCTTTATCGACATTCTGCTTACTAAAGTACCACTTAACAACAAACATATATATTTAAAATTCAGCAAACCTTGCATCTAAACGAACCTGCATATTTCCCTTTGAGCTGTTTAGAGGGGTTGCTTTAATAATATACTCATAATGTTGAAAATGGCCTTATGTTCTGTACTCTGAGCTACTTTTTAAGAGTACAAAATTGTTGAAACATAGATCTTTTATGAGTTATTAGCATTTAATTAACAGTTAGATAACCAGCGCTTCATCAACTATCACCTCTTAGAAAACGAAAGCAAATAATCTAATTGAAGGCCTTTTTGCAAAAAGGGCGTATATCAGTTTTTTGACTGATTTTCATTTTTTGCAGGATCAAGCTAGTTTTTGGCAGACTGACTTGTTTTGACACGAAATGGGTTATTCCAGAAAAAATCCGCACCCCCCCGACGGATGGGGTCGCTTTTTAACCCCCCCTCTCACCTGGATTTCCTGAAGCACAAGACCCCCCCTCCTGTCTGGATTTCCAAAACAAAACACCCCCCTCCCGCCTGGATTTCCGAGAAAAAATACGAGGCTTAAATTTAATTTACTTTTAATAGAAAATACGTACAATCACGTCTAGAAAATGCTTCAGCTTAGGCTAAATTATATCAAAAATTCTATCACGTGGAACTAAGAAAAGAATGGAGCAAAAAATGCGAAAAAGCAAATGAGTGTTTACTTTTGTTAGCTCCTAAAAATCAATTGCCCTTTTTCTTTCTTTGCGCTAAATATGGTCCTAAAGTAAATACAATTGGTATAGAATATGATATAAAAGTTCAACAGTCGTTCCTTTTCGAGACATAAGGTCAGTCTCTTCCTAAAGATCGAGAACTTCTGAATGAAAACCTTTCGAAGAACGAAAGTTTATACACGTTTATCGTTCAAATTCTTTTACAACTTAAAGACTGGACAACTTGATTCACACATCCTACCTTCAAGAGCCTGTAGTCCTAAAAAAAGTACAGAGTGCGAAGGTGTGAAAGGAAATCAGTTGTTTTTTTCTTTTCTTTATCATAATTTACACCAAACAAACAAGATTTCAACGGGGCTTAAACGTGAAATTACGCAACAGTAGCGTGCTGGGTCTGGGTACGAGTAGAAATGTGTCAGGCATTTCAAACTCTTCGTTGCAACATAACAACGTTGCTCGTTCTTTAGTATCTTGATGTTCGAGTTTTCTGCTGTAAAAGGACCTGCAAAGGAACTTAGATTATCATTTTTGTTAGGTGAGAAATATCTGAACAAAATATTTGTACTATTTTCAGGGTCTAAGAGCGATGAACTGTCACTGAACTAAACGTTCGAATCGCGTGAATTATCGGTCAAAAATGACCCCTGCAGCAGACTTTTTCAAGTTCAATCCCCCCTCCCGCCTGGATTTCCAGAGTATTTGACCCCCCCTCCCGCGAGAATTTCCAGAATCCCATCCGTCGGGGGGGTGCGGATTTTTTCTGGAACAACCCAATGCATCTTTCCTTAGTTATCTTGGTTGATTTGCGCTTCGTTCTGCAGAAATAATGTATGCAAAAAAACTCAGTTTTCCTCTGGAGACCTTTTGTTTAACGAAAGACAAAAGAAACCTTTTGTTTCCCTTAGTTTTATTATTTGTATAATTACGCTAATCAGTTACTGCTGCTTCATTAGCGCAAGCGATTAAGGCACTGAACGGAGCGGATGTGAATTTGTTTTGCCATGACACCAGTTCAATACAGGGTCAGTCGTTTTTTTTTCCTGGTCTGTTTCTCTACTTATTTCACAAACCAAAACATCTATTTAAAAATAAATGTCCTGTTGAAGCTGCTAAAAGTAATCATTTACGTTCACGTCGCGTCAAAATCTGCCTTCAAAAGATTTGCTTACAAAGTTGCTGCTTCACACAAAACTGAGCTTTTTTGCATACGATAATTCTGGAGAACGAAGCGCAAATCGACCAAAACAATTACAGCACGATGCATTTCATGTAAAAAACAAGTCAGTCTACCAAAAATTAGCTCGATCCTGCAAAAAATAAGAATCAGCCCAAAAACTGATATACGCCCTTCTTGCATGCCAAAGGCCTTCAATTGTTTTAGCAGAATTCAAATTGAAATTAACACTAATGATGGTTTCCAATTACATGTGTTATCAAGTTTCATGCTTTAATATTGGACATTTGCAGTTGTCTATGTTCCTGTACTTGTTTTTTCAATGATCTCAAGTTTTTAAAGTCAAAAACTGTTAATGTCCTTCTTTTAGTTTTCTCGAGAGGTTACACGTAATTTACCTAATAGGATCTAAACATTCTTCCAAAACTTTAGGAAAACAAAAATGCATCCCCATTTTCATAGATGACCAACAGCCACAACATACTGATGGCTGATAATGAGTTACTCAGCCAATCACATTGTAGTACTTATTTGCATAAGAAGTATACTGTCTAGCAGAATTCTACTAAATAAATATAAATTATATCGGAATTGTTTACTCTACTCAATACTAAAAATAATTAAAAAACTATTTTTTAATTGATAACATTTAATTTAAATCATGTCTCTTACCTTCATCATCACTGTGGTCAGCATATGATCCAAGTAAACCAATACCTGCAGAATGATATTCAATGACAGCGCAGTCGATAATGCATCAAAACCATGGCTTAACTGTCACTTAACTACATGTATGTGATATAATACAGTCCGCTGTCATTATTTTAAACACATACTGTCTAATAATTTTTATATATATATATTTAGTTTATTAATTGTATAGGAAAAGAAAAATTAGAACATTGTACTGCAGAACTGTTTCAAAAGGGCCTGGTGGTCCTCTCTCGTCAGGTGCATGAAACACTGACCAACTAACATTCCTTTTATAAGTTGATGGTTCAAGCATGCTTTATCAGTTCTGCAGTGCAACGTTTTAATTTTTTCCGTTCCTATACAATTAATTATAAAGCTTCACGATTGTAGAGTACTCTTTGACTCAAAGATAAGGTTTTTACATTTCTATTTAGTTTATTAAGTGTGCAATCAAATAAAATTTTGAGTAGCAAAAATTATTAGACAGTACATATTTAAAAGAATTACAGCAGACTATGTTATTTTTATTATCAACTGAATTAGGTACCTGTTATGCTGTTAGGATTGATGGTTCTTGTTAAACCACTTGACACAAGCCCTATAAAACAAAAATAAGCAAATATGCAAACTAACAAATCTGTTTCCTAAGGTACATATATAAGAGAAATGGTCCAAATTATGGCTCAAAAAATTTTAACCCCAGTAATTTACTGAACACTCAAGCAAACTTCTGTGATGCTGACATGCATTGGGTCATTTCAAAATTTGCCATGTACATTACATGTTTTGAGTTTGACCTCTGAGTGGATGTATAGTTTGTGATGTGCTTTACAGTTCTCTCTCAGCTATCCTCTACTTTAAAAAGTATTTGGGTTAATAAGTATCTTCACTGATTCTATTGGTGTCTGGTGGTCACTGCTTTTACGGTTGCCATGGAAACTTCCATGGCACATAAGTTACATGTCAGTATCACTTGCCTTAGTTAAAGGGGCATTGTCACAATGATTTTGCTGTTTTAGGTCAATTCTGTGCTAAAATCATTACTTTAAGGCTTTAATCATAAATAAAAAGCTTCTGTAAAGCCACGACGAAAGTATCAAACGAATTTTATCAGAGAGAGCTAACCATAACAAATTTCTTGAGAATTTTTGGAACACGTAGCATCAAAACTTGAAAAAATTGGACAATTTTTTCAAATTTCAATCCATTTCCATCCATGCCATCCGTAGCGACAGGCGACAGGAAACAGTTTCCGTACCTTCAAATAGTCTTCGATAACAAAACTACATCATTAGTTTTGGAATTCAGTTGATGCAAAGGCACCTTCAAGCTTTTTACAAAGTTGCCAAATACTGTGACAATGCCCCTTTGAGAAATATTATTAATGATATATCCAAGACAGTGAGCTAACTTTGTCACACACAAGCATGGTATTATTGGTTGTTTATATAAGATTTACAAATATGCCAGCCTGCATACCCTCCCCAACTTCTCTTCTGGATACTCTGTCTATTTGAAGAACAGTTCGTCTTCGGGAAGCTTGAGCCACAAGCTGCTTATCTTTGGCTCGCCGACCCATAACTTGGACCTTTTAGAGCTTCATTCTGTAAAAGACATAAAGTAAATTGAGATTGCTTAGTGCCATTTAGAATATACAATTCACATGTGATTCTTAAAGCCCAGTATGCTTGGGGTATGCAAAACGTGAATACAACTATCATCACTTGACATCCTCTGAGGCTACTACTGAGGCCTTATGATGATGATGATGATGATGGCGACGACGACGACGATGACGACGATGATGATGACCATGATGATGACCATGAAGATGATGACTACAAGAAAGCTACTCTTGCCATATAATTTTTAACCATCCTTCAAAGTCATGCACCATTTCTTGTCACGCACGACAATTACAACCAAGTTGTAGGTTTGATTTAAACAAAACAGTTACTGAAAATAGTATTGTAGACTAACCCTGTTGTATGCAACAAAAGTTGTACTGTACATGTCAAAATCCGCCTTTTCAAAACTTTAAATAAAAGCCTCTTAACTTTATTTTTACTCCCTTATTTAATTTAGGGGCTAGAGGAGCCGCACGTGAAATAGGATTTTCAACCACAGACTACCGTACACTGTTATCACTTAAGAACTAAGACAGGAGTAAACGCTTACAAAGCAATAGTTAAACTTGATCAAAGAAAATCTGATACAATTGACCGAGAAACCTACATATCAAATATGCATTAAGTCAAATGCTTTAAAGGTATTCCAGAAAAATATGTACAAAAGAACATAATCACCTTTTAAACAGCAAACTAAGGATTATTTTGAAAGAAATCACCTTTCAATGGAAAAAGTCCGACAAAAACGCTTAAAATATCTCGCCAAACGAAACATGGCTCAAACATGGTGGATTCGAGCACACGACAGGCTCACAAAGTTAGTCAGCGGTAAAATATTCAATTAATTAACCTCTAGTGTCCCAGTTCCTCTCATGCTAGTTAGGTGTGGGTAATGGCGGCTGTCGCATTCCTTTCTCGGAGAGGTAAATCGGCTTTTTGAATTGTTTTTCCAGTCGATACTTTTCTAGATTTAGTCCTTATTCCTCTGATTTTATCTTCACGAAAAATAATTTTGGTTTTGGGACTTTTTGCTTATTCCTTTACAAAGAAATTTGAGTCTTGAGCTTCCTTGGTTACATGAAGTCAATCGAATGTTTACGCTTGTTTTACACGCACTTCCTGACTTCCTTGCATGGATGTTTCAGAATAGGGAAACCGCTTGGAAAGCAGTCCAGGGAAGGAAACCTGTTCGAAGGTTTCCACCACTCAATTTGTAATTTCCAAATTATCTCGATCGTACGTGCTGCGAAAACATTTCGTTCAATTCTGCGGTATGTAAACTTCGACTCTGAGCTTTGACTATGTGAATCACAGCTCTTTAAAACGTTGCGATTCGGCCAGTTTGTTGAATATTGAAGTCATAAGTCAATTGTCTTGAAAGTTGACTTATATATGTGGCAGAAATACCGTGTTTTGACTCGGAAATGTGAAACTGCTATTGCCAGTGATAGGAGATAAATGTAACAAATGTGTTAAAAGATGTGATTCTAATAAATAGAAATGTTTCTTGTTTACAAAACATTGACGTCATAATTCTTTTGATATTCAAATTTGCCAGCCACTGAACAATAGCATGCATTATTTCAACAGCCAATAAACCTCTGGTTGGCACATAAATGACAATAGGTGACCTAACGAGAAACATCACTATAGCGGTCCTGGAGTAGAGATACAACAGAATAACAGAAAATAATGTGATTGTGCAACATTTATGTAAGTTGACAGTATATATCATTCTGTTGTTTTTGCCTTTCATTTTCAGTTCTCATGCAATCCACAAAGACTCAAAGCCTGCCCAAGGTGTCACCTAGAAAGTCACCTGTCCGAAAGTCCTCGAACAGTGGATCACTACGAACAGTCAGTCCTCTTAAACGTCCCATCAAGCAAAGGACTAGTACTTTAGCAACAAATAAGTCTGACAGTGGATTAGTTTCATCATTTAGAAAGCTCTCTATAACCCCAAATCCTCCCACCATCACGGTCTAAAAGCACATCTCCTAGGAAGTCAAAATCCAGCCATGTTCGAGCATTGAGCTCTTCTGCGATAAATTCAGTTGAGGGACATTGTGAATCTCATAAAGGAAGACAAATGTAAGAATATTATCATCATGGCTGGTGCTGGAATCAGCACTCCTAGTGGTATACCAGACTTCAGGTAAATAATATATACATGGGTCATGTATACTAAAGGTGTCCACAGTCAAGTGTAAATAGATACCCATGATTGATACACTCCATCAACACTTGATTAACATGATAAATGGGTGATGGTGAAATTGCAGCCCGGTAAATATATTTGTATGTGAAAATAATGTAACGCGAGTGTGGAACCTAGAAAAAATCTGACTCCTGTTTGGATTCTAACCCATAGCTTCCCAAAACACCGGGTGGGTGCTCTATCAAACTGAGCTACAAGAACTCATGGAGAGTCAGGTCATTAAACTGAGTTCTTATATGACATGCATCTCTTGCATACTGCAGGATTCAGCAGTGAAATATGTGGTAAATAATGATAACTGAGTGATGGTGAAAATTTCGCAGCTCGGTAAATGTATATGAAAATAATCTCATATGCATCGTCGGACCTAGAAAAAAAACCTGGACCTAGATTAAGAGTGTTGGTCGACCGTCAGTTGGGATGACAAATCCATGAGTCAGGAATCAACACTTACCATGGGTTCTTTTATAATCCCTGATCATAAACTCTGATTGGTTAGCTCCCATGTCATAGGCAATCTCAGCTGTTGGAATTCAACCGTGGATGAGTTTGTCTGCAAAATCAGCTATGGTTTAGGTAACATGTGTCATGTCCTTGCTAGAGAGGCTTAACTCCCATGCAATTTATCCCTGATAGCAGAATCAAATGAGAAATTCATGAAGAAAAGCTCTAGGTACTGGTCGTTGATCAAGGTTGAGGTCCAGATAACTTATTAACCAGTTCCTGAGGGCGATACTGTGAGAATATCAATCCTTTGTCCTTTTATAATTATATATGGAAAGTAATTCCCACATAGACTCTGTGATTTTGAAACAAGTAAGTTCAGGGGGCATGGAAAGTGTTAAAATTGATCTTGACAAAAAATTGCAAGTATAGCGTTTTGTAGTCTCCGCAGCCGTTTTTTGGGATGTCACGCAACGCTCCCCCCAAAGAAACGGCTGCTCACAACCGAACCACATTCCTTTCATGAAATAAGCCAATCACAGCCTCGGTTTCATTTTCAACAACCAGTTCGCGCCAAATTAATCGCCTGTTGAAACTTGCCCAATCAGAGAATGCTTTTTATCTTTGTATCCCTTCATCGGAGACGCCACAAATGAACATGCGGTTTCCGGCCTTTGTTTATGGACGCCAAAAATACCGGCGACGCTTGAATGAGTTTTGTTTGTTGCTGTAGCTTTCAACTCGAAAAATCATTGTGAAGAAGGAAGATATCTATTTTAACTTGCTAATAAAGGGACTAAGAAATCAAGTAGCTTCGCTCGATTTAATTTGTTGACAGCGAGTTCTGAATGCCGCTCTTTTCTCCTGTTTTCAATCTGTAGGAAGCTTTTAGCCCTTGACTGACGCTTACAATTAGACATTTCCAGAAAATATATATTCTCTCATTAGCTTAACATAGCGATGAGCACATGAAGCACTTGTACTTGAGGCTTTCATTCACAATTTTTTTTCGTCCGTCATGATCGTAGTCCTCGAGCACAGCCCGTTTCTGGTGACGTGTGTGCGGCGTGAGACAAAAGCCAGAAATCCCTCATTGTGTTGCATGCAACCGCAGGCCCTTTCGCGTGAAGTACTTATGTCCAATCGCACTTTCGCTGTTATGGAGGATGGTCTGTTCAACAGACGGCAACCAAACCACAAACCATAATGGGAAAGGAAGGTTTGTTTCGGTTGTGAAGCAGCGTATTCTTTGGCGGGAGCGCTGAGTGACATCCCCACAAAACGGCTGTGGAGGAGACTAAGCATTTTTGTTGACTGAGTGGCACCTGTTCACAGTTCCGAAAAAATGATGCGTTTACCTACAGTAACATGTGATCAAAATCTGCCCTGATCAAAAATGCTGTGTTTATGTCCTTGAAATTTTCAGTCAGTACTTTTGCTGGGGTTTTTTGTGAGGCATTTACCAAGTTTCACTGGAAAAAGGACAAACTCGACAAGCATAGTCCCTGCTGGTGGCTGGTTTTTTTTCTCAGAAGGGTCACTAGGGATGATGGTTTAGTCATCGCGAAAACACAAAAGGGCAGTATGGCCTGGTCCCAACCCCCTTTAGACAAAACGCCTCGCCTCATAACTGAATTTTGAGAGAAAAACAGACTGCCAGCAGTCTATGACAAGCAATATTTGAGAGTTTCTTGCCCTTGGGCAAACTTGAAATTCAAATATTTTTAGAGCTCTGGAGTAGTCAATACTAACATTTCTTTTTGACACAAGTGTCATTGCTTCAAATGGTAAGATATTTGAGACTAACTTGTTAAATCCACCATGTATATATAATCAGAAAATGACTTGACTTGACAGGTTTTTAAGTAACACGTCTTGTCAAAGATTGGACATTAAAAGATAAATAATTATTGTCAACAGACAGGCGCTATATAAATATAACATTGAAAACAGTTGTTTACCTGCAATTAATGCCAACCTTTAGTGTTCAATTCTTCCTCTTTTACATACAGGACACCAGGAACTGGGCTTATGACAACTTACAACAGTACAAAATCCCTGAACCAACAGCCATTTTTGATTTGGACTTCTTTGGTACGATCCAAGACCATTTTTCTGCCTGGCAAAGAGCTGATATCCAGGAAATTACCAACCAAACTACGTGCACTACTTTGTTAAGCTTCTGCACGACAAAGGACTGCTGCTGAGAATGTACACACAAAACATTGATGGACTGGAAAGATGTAAGCTTACTGATTAAATTTCAAACTGTTAGTTTTTCTGTGATGTCTTTATTATCATAAACGAAGAAAATGTAGCTCGAGTTATGACCCAATCAGAAAACAGTACATGGATCGCTTGTATTAGTACTGTAATACAGTCGAACGTCTGGTTGACGACCTCTTGTAAGCGACCGACTTCTCCTCAGTGTCTAGTTTCCAAAATACCAAAAGTTTCTTAGGTCCAAATCACTAACCCGGACATCGGGAATCTCTTGTAAGCAACCACCTGCCGTAAGGTGGCCGCGACCACTTTTTAGAGCTTGAAAGTTTGAAATTTCCTTTAGTTTTCACCTTTGTAACCACTTGACAGATAATAGAGAGGAAATTGGATAATAAGGTGTTGTAACAATATCATATTCCTGGATAGTACAAGAGACAGAAATTTCTCAGTAGAAGAACTGGATTTGTTTGTTGAAATTGGATTTTCACGTGAATAAAACATTGCATTGGACATTGGCACATGGTGTAAATCTCTGCAGTTGCCATATTCTTATAAGGCAAAATTTTGATTCAATATGGTTTAAACTCTTGTTCGCAGCACTCTCATAGGACCACCTGGGCTGACATTTGGGTGGTCTCTTAAGGCTGGTTCTTACTAGCGCATAACATAAGCAGAACATAAGAGACGAACCCATTATTTGTCTTTGGTGTTCTCCTTGCGCATAAGCGTAAGCATAAGCATAAGCACAAGAAAAACAAACATGTTCATTATTCTTGTGCTTATGCTTATGCGCAAGTGAGAACAGCATAAGACAAATAAGTGGGTTCATTCTTCTGCTTAAATGCTTATGCTTATGTCGCGGGTGTTCTCACTTGCTAATTTAATAAAGTAAATAGCTTATGTACTGCTTATGCTTATGCCCTATACTAGTGAGAACCGGGCTTATGGGAGGTTTGACTTATTACAAGTACTTTTTTGTTCAGGTTTTAGTTTTTTGTTTACACTCAGAAGTTATGGAGACCATTTAGCAAGCAGGTTCAAAGGAGTAAATAATATGTTTTTTATTCAATCAAGTGGCTGAAGTCCCTGCAGGAAAGCTTGTGGAGGGCTCATGGGACATTCTCAACAGCTTCATGTATAAGATGTCAGAAGAGCTATGATGGAGAACAAATAAAGGTACAATTTTAGGAAATGAGCACACATAACTACAAATAAAAGATATTTGAGGATTGTGCTATGCTGCATACATACATGTAGGCATTGATTTTTTGACACAGTAACCCCTTGGAACGTTGGAAGAACACACAAAAATAAACTCACTTTTCATTTGAAGGTGTATTACATTTTACTTTGTCTGAGAGAGACTAAACTTACCAACATATTCAGTGCAGGGTTGTCCGTAGGTTTTTGAGTAGGAGGTTCCATCCAAAAAGTAGGCGGCTACTTCCATTTCATTTCTCCAATATCACGCTCAGAACTGAACTACAAACATTCAGAGTAACTGGCGCAGTATTCAAAATAGCCGGTGAAATGCGCTGGTTGCGGGCTATATTTGACAACCCCTGTCAGTGGTAGATTCAGAATTGCTCTGGGTGAGGGAAGGAAGTGTAATGGGGGTGAGGTAGAGAGTGCGTCAGTGGCCAGTGTGAGGTGCAGAAGAGATCTTTCAGTTCAGGTGAGGGGAAGCAGTCTCTTATGGCCCAGTGAGCTGAGGACCTGAAGTTTTTCTGTGCCATGCAACTCACTTGAATTTTATGATGAATTTTTTGTGAAAGTTTGTTGATGTATGTTATTGCTTCATTACAATACAAAGAACTGGAATCTTCTGTTTTATATATACACAGCAAACGATCATGGATGGTGACATTCCAAGATGCTCCAGCGCAAGATGTACTGTGAGTAACAAAGCTATTAACCGGCAATTGAATTGCATGTGAACTGGGAGTTTTATTGATATGTCTATTACTTAAAGACATTTTACGATATAGTTCATGTAAAATGGAATAAGACTGTACTTACCTGCTACCAATGTGGGTTGTTATGGACCTTGGCATCATGTGTAAATGTAGGTTGAGACTGTGCTAGTTCTGAATCTTGCTCTGAGGGTTTTTTTTTTTTTGCCAGTTTCTTGTGTTTTCTTCCCTCTCAAAAATGAGCAACTTCAAATTCCAATCAATGCCAATGTACAAACACTAACAGAATGAGAAATGAGATACTGAATTCGTGTCAATGTTTTTAGAAATCATAATCTTTCAATGCTCTCAAAACGTCTTTCTCAAGTGAATATGGTGGAATCCAGTTGTCACATGAGCTTGGGTGACCAAGTTGTATGCAAAACATCCCCATATAGGCTGGAAGTTTTAAATCCATTGTCCTTGATTAACTGTCAGGGACTGGCACAGAACTTCCACAGGCTCCTTAAATCTTACTACCTGATGATTGTTTATTAATGAATCTCTGTTGTTTATTTTTTTCAGGGTGTAGTAAAGCCAGACATTGTTTTCTTTGGTGAAGACTTGCCCAAGAAGTTTTACTCCTACATTGTGGATTTTCCAAAGTGTGATCTTCTTCTAATCATGGGCACCTCATTAGAGGTGAGGGTCACACCTTTGAAGTGAAACTTATGTTCTCTTTAGTTTATTTTTCTCGCTTAACCCATTGACTCCTGTGCCGCCCGTAACCGCCCGTGACGAGCCTTGGCCTTTCTCCACTTCTGACGTCATCACTTTTGACCAAAATTGGCATCATCTATACTCAACTTCTGCAGGAGGAAAAGATCTTTCCAATGATGCCTAGATCAGAGTGATCAGCCTTATGGAGCCTGAGATATGCACAAAAATGCTCAAAAAGATGAGTGAAAAGCTCGGAGCAAAATTTCCTGCCACTACACCTAGCTGCTCCATGGTAAAAATTGGCCGCCTCGATGACTCTTTCTTAGAAGTTTTTTAACTGCAAGCAAGCCCAGTAGAAGGTCAATCACTGCAGCAAAAAGAAAATTCAATTCAATTCAATTTTATTTCCTCTTGATGTAGTTAATTAAATTAAATTTCAAACGTTTGTAGTTGATGATGATGTTACTATTGTATAAAGTGTTTGAGCATGGTGGCCAAATAAACCATTCGGTTTCCTAGTTGGCCCCATGTTAGAAAAAGGAAAGGGGAATAAAAACATTCAAAAATTGAAAAAATTTGATTTCTGCGCACGCCCGAGCCAAAATGTCGTAAAATGCAATTTCTAGTGGCAAGAAGGGTTAGCTGTCATGTTGCAAATGCAGTTTCGACCAGATTAAAGCCAATTTGGCCGAGATCCAACCTCAAAACCACCAAGATGTCCAATAAAAGCATTTTGGCAAAAAGTTCCAGGAGTCAATGGGTTAAATCTGTTTTAATTAATATTGTGGACAGCAAATCTTGCAGAGAAATGGAAACCGACTTCATTTTTCGGCCTTCCATTGTTCTCAAAGTGGCCTAGAGTTCTCAGAGATGGCTTTTACCGCAGGCTAGCTTCCCCGCTGAACATAAAATACAGTCATCACTCCCCTCAGAGACTCCCGTCTCCCCTCGCCTCCAGATATAATGCACCTTGGGAGTTTAGGCAGTTGTTTTAACTGGCACAGCCTAAAATTTGAACAACACAATATTTTCAATTGCTTGGTACAGAAAGTTTGTAGGCACTTTGCTTTGTAGTGTAAATGTTAGAAAACGCTCAGAAGTTTATCAGTCCAGATGCAAAGACAATAGCTGCATTTGACGCTTTGTATTTCGCCGCAGGTGGAGCCATTTGCAGGAATTGCGAGTGCTGTTGATCGTTCAACGCCGCGTCTTCTTGTAAACAGGGAAATTGTGGGCCCGTTTTCTCGGCGCTGGGAGAGACGCTCCAACGATGTCGTTGAACGCGGGGACGTGGTCGAACGCGTTCAGAAACTCGTCGGCCTTCTGGGATGGTCAGAGGCAATGGACGCTATTATGAACAATGCCAAAGAAAAATGGAAACAGCATACGTCGATGATGGACGCGAATGTCAACAAAGCTTCTGAAGAGCTTGCCAAAAGCATTTGCAAAACATCGGAAAGGAAAACATCGGAAAAGCTTCCGCCAAATTCTAATGGGCAACAGAAAAATGTTACTAACGATTCGTCAGGATTAAACCCATTTGGCACCAGAACTCTGCATTCCATAGCGAATGGTTTCGCAGGAAAAGGTGTTCTTTACAGGACAAATAAAAGTGTTTTGTTTATGAGCAGAGAGGGACCTTTGAGACCAAACTTGGCAACTCAGAGAGCGCCTCTGCTACCGTTTAGATACACTCAAAGGAAAGAGTTGAGCTATCAGGACAAGAACACAGACTTCAAAGTTATTGATCCTGGTAAAGATCTCGCCAGCGCAGGTTTCGGGCTTGGCAGGAGAAGCACGGGTAACTTGAGGTGTTTTCTAGCGGGGACCGCTGGTGAAAACTCCAGTGACGATGATTAGATGATTTGAACGGTGCTTCATGTACAACTCCATATAGAGTACCGCTTCAAAGACTGTCAAATTCATCGGTCGCAGATCAACGATTTTTACTGTTTTCACATCTTTCGCTTTATGAGACAGTTCGTGGGCTGAAGTAGAAAATAGAGGGGGGCTTAGAATTTTCTTGCTCTTATCTAATCAGAGTCTAAGAGAAGTGAAGAAACAAGGCTTCCATTTCCGAGTCAACTTTATAGAAACTAAAGAACACTCATATTTAGGTATGATAAAATTAAATGATTTGAACGGTGTACACTTGAATTTCAATTTTATATCAGTTTGTTGGTTCATCACCACGACAACAAAGGTATACCTCGCCCTCTGTTGCTTTTACACTCAACAGAATTACTAAACCCTCTACAAGCGTTTGTAACGTAACTGATATACTATTACTATTTAGTAAAATTCTACTTGTACACTAATGCAAATGCTGTAATCTGATTGGCTGAGCCATTGCACACTATCAGCCATTAGTGTGCAGTGGCTGGAACTCGCCTACGAAATGGCGACGTTTTTTCGTTTTGCCAAAGTTTTGGAGGAAAATTTTGATGAAAATGGATAATTAAAATCCTGGGAAGACTAAACGAAGGACATTTACGGTTTCTTGACTTAAAAAAAGGTGAAATTATTGAAAAAATATTGCGCGCGTGTGTGCACGACTTGATCAATTTTAATTGCCAACTCAATCCGGGCGATCCTTTTAAGGTCGAAAGTTTAATAATACGTCGAGAAATAATTGGAAACCGTTATTTGAGTTAAACTTTAGTAAGAATTCTACTAAAACAATTAGATTATTCGCTCTCGATTTCTATGAGGTGATAGTTGATTCGGCCTTCGGCCTCATCAACTATCACCTCATAGAAATCTCGAGCTCATAATCTAATTGTTAAATACTATACTATACTATACTATACTATACTATACTATACTTTACTATACTATACTATACTATACTATACTATACTATACTATAATTTGCATGATGCAAACCCTCTACTTCGTCTCGAGTTTGCATAACTGTCTCGAAATATCCGAACCCTTCCCGTGTTAAGATGAGACTCGGTAACCACGGAGAAAGTGCTCTATTGCTGCTGGTAAGGGTTTGACCGCAAACCGAGTTTGCCACATATTCTCCCGACTGGGTGTTTTTGGAGTGGCAGGGGAAGTAATTGAGGCGCGCTTGTTGCGAGTAAATTAGGGCGCTAAATCGAACCATTACCGCAACGGTAGATTTACGAAATTCTTCGAGAAAAAGCAGGCTCACTCTGCTCCGTTCAGGATCAAAACACCAACGCGTTTATCTTGGTTGGCTGTTTTCATTCGGTGACGAATGTTGTATGAGGGAACCTTACAAGGTTTCTGAAGGGTACTTCTCTATATGGCATATATAGGTATGTTCGGCGTCAAAGGCTAGAGCATTCGAACTGGTCTAAAATAGCTTATATATTGCGCGGTCTTTGAATTGGCCTGTTTGGTATGAATTGGGTGTGTTTTAAAGAAGCTACCTCGAGGTTTGTGCATCTAGAAAGTTAAGCCTAAATTTCCCAAGTTCATTGTTTGTAATCCGTGTCAATCTTCTCCATCCTTAACCATCCTTGTTCCTTTATGGTTTATTATTATCTCTTTGGTGTTGCTCTATCTTAGTCAAGAGACTATGATAGTCTCTTGTCTTAGTATAGTACTATTTTCAGGTTTCCGTGAGATGATTTTGTGGGTGGCCAAATAACTGAAAATACCGTCACGGAACTCCTGAAATACGGCATCGAATTTTAGGTCGGGTCTGAAATAAGGCAAGGATGTTAAGAAGTTCCACGCACACCCTGCCAAGTGTGGTTTTTTGTTTTTAGAAGTAGCACCAGGCCGAAAGCAGTACAAAAAGGAATATAACGTGTAACCGTTTTGAACATTTTCTTCTAAAAAAAAGATCGTCAATTCAAATCACGCTTTCTGGAAACTTTAAATCTTTGAAATATGCAATGATAGCAAGCTTGTGGTAAACCGGCAAGCCAACAGATGAACAATATCGAGGAGCACAATATGAGGTACCGAAAACCACAATAGCCGCAAGAAATTTGGCAAAGACCGCAATACCGGGTTTAGAAACGACGAAATAACGAAACCAAAATTGCGGGTTATTGGTCACGATAGTCAATATCACAAAAATTTTCTCACTTCCTCTTATTACGTATTCATTTATAATGGCGTAATTGTCATTGACCTGAGTGGAGTGCAACTTGGTCTGAAATCACAAGTATGAAAAAAAGAGATGTACTTTATGATTGCACCTCTTTTCATGTCTTTTTGAACTGGCACAATTTGATCACCTTACATGTAATACAGGAGTTTGATCGCTGCTTAAAATTTATTGATGCAGTTGCCGGTTTGTTAAAAAGCGGAAGCGGGAACGCTTTAAATCTCATTTTGCGGGAATGCAAAACAGAAAAAGATGCGATCAGTCTAAAGCAAAGAATAACGCGATTCGTTGATAAATCGTACCAGTGTTTTTTTCAGTCTGATTGGTTGTTTTCTTCTCTAATGTTCTCTCCACGTTGGTTGGGAAAATGATGCGATTTAGAGCAAAAGCAGGTGCGATTCATGAATAAATCGCACTGCTGAGAGCCAATCAAATTGCAAGGATCGCCAATGATTTCAAAATGTATGAAATAAACCCAGTTTCATGCAAATGGAAGACAAATAAGTGCTCTTTTGTAAGTTCGACCTAAGCTTGGATTTAGGCCTTGTTCGCTTAGAAGAAAACGGACCTCTTCAAGGAACATCCAGTATTACTGGAAAACACCAACTTGTTTTTTTTCTTCAGTTTTCCTGATACCGCATTTCCCAGTGCGTGCCTGAAATTTCAGTGGAATTTTAACATGATATGTTACGTCAACTCATACAGGTACAATTTCATCCCGGTTCCCTCTTGTGGTTTTGTAACCCTTTAAGGGTGCGTTCCTTTCGGGTAATCTGGATCAAGATAAGTGATAAACGATCTGCCTGGATCATGGGCATCAAAGGAATTGATGAATCCATGGCCAGAGCGGATTCATCGGTTTCTTTGATGCACCATGATCCAGACAGATCTTGGATCACTAATCCTGATCTAGATCACCCCAAAGGGACGCACCCTAAATGACATCAACACAAAATGTATTGCCAGAACGACTAAATGTGTGAGATAGCGGGCGCCACCATCCTGCCGCGCCAGCGACCGCAAGTCTCTCGCCTGCTGGTCGAGCAAGATTGGGACGAGAGCACAAATCGGCGTGACTGGCTGGCCACGCAGGCTAGTCCGCAAGCTAGCTTTGTGAGGATATCAGTTAAGCTAAATTATCAACTTGAATAGTCGTAGACATTTCGCGTTTAAGTCCCTCGTCACAGCTCAGTGAGGGTTTGTCAACCCCGTTCTCGGGGTCTCTCTTCCCCCCGTCAACGGATATTAGGAACGAGGTCGGTGAACGTTTGACCAATCAAGGTGGAATTTATTTGTCACTCCCGGGAGGAGATGCTGGTCACCCCAAGCTTTAAGTTCTACAGCTTAGTGAGGATGAGCGCCATGACAAGTATCTTGTTTATGTACACCCTGTTTATTTCCAATTGAGTGCAGTGAAAAACCCCAGTAAAGTTACTCTGCCGACTGAGCTACGAGGTCGGACAGAGGAAGTCGGGGACGATTTAGGTGGTGAATCGCGGCGAAGAGAAAGTGAAGGTACATATGAATGTTGTGTAGCTCAGTCGGCAGAGTAACGGTAGACCTAATCCGGAGGTCGTGGGTACGATTCACGCCGAGGTCAAAAGATTTTTTCTTTACTTCGCGTGGTTCCTCGATTCCCTTTACTAGGGCTAACGCCCAGTGGGTTATTCATGGGTTCAATAAGCACTTTAATTTATACTTCAGAGTTAATTCTCTGTTCCACCAATCACAAAGTTGCCTCCCACGCAGCAGACGTTCTTAGGTTTGTCACGCGTTCCTCCCCACGAAGGAACGCGTGACAAGCCTAAGAACGTCTGCATGGGAGGCTATTCACAAAGCATAGTGGAGTGGTTTTCAATGGTGTCATAAGACCAATTACTTACCATTTAGGTCACTCAGCCAATCTCAAACCGAATTGTTTGATTACTTTCAATACTCTCTAAACACTCTGAGACAAAACTGCTACAAGATGGATTACTTTTGACACACACGCCACCATCTCTGATTTCTAGTTATTTATTAATTTTTGTAATGTCATTTTGTCATTTATGGACTCTTGAGCTTATTTATCAATGTTAAGTGGTAAAATTGTTCCAACACTGAAAATAAGAATATCTTCACATGTAGGACTAGATAGCTATCAACTGCTCAGGTTAGAACTTTTGGCAGACACTGGCAAAAACAGCCAGGCAAACCCTGATGTACTATATTAGTTTTTCATTGATACGAGTTTTAAAGGGATGTCACTGGTAATTAAACAAGTTTTTATGACAATTTTGGGAGTAAATAAATTTTTACAGGATCTCGCAGCTGAACACTTGTCAACAAATGACTACTCAGGGTCAGTTTCTGTTGTCTAATAAATGCATGTAACAATGATAAATTTAAATGCCAAACCAACTTCTGCATTAGTAGTTTGTCAGAATGGAACCTTTCAGTCTTCAGGGCCGGGTTGTTCAATAGCCGATGAAGATTAACCCAGGATTAAATGTTGACTGCAGAATTATTTTTTCTTGTTTAAAAATGTGTTTCACCTCTAACGTTTCGTGTAGTTTGAGATTAATATCATTTAACACTGAAGGGCAAATTCACCTTACCAAAAAGTTACAAAACTGAAATCAAAATTCTCGCCAACCCTGGGTTAGCATAATCGGACTTTGAACAACCCGGCCCTGGTGACTCTAAATAGTCTTATTCACAGCCGTTATCTGAGTTGTTATGGAATGCCCACAGCCACAAAGGAGATTAATGACTCTCTTGCAAGTAACACCGACAAATATCAATATCAAAACTGGTCAGTATAGAACTTTTTAGGTTGAATTATCAGCTGCTGTTTGGAAAAAGAGCCTGTGCTCCTCTCCAAAACAACACATGGTAACCAAACTCAATAGAGCAGCAGAAATTAAGCCTAAAAAGTTTTCACTGAGCCTTTCTTGAGGGGTTTGCCGATGAGTATAATTATGACTGATTGGCACACCAATGCAAACCTCCACATTCTTTTACACCTCCAACGAGAGTAATAACATTTGGCTGCGAATGGTTTTGCAAACAAGCACCTTTTCAGGAAACTTGTTATTTGCATCATGACAGGCAAGAGCAAGTATGAACAGATTAATTCTGCTGACTATATAAGCCAGCAGAATTATTACAACACAAATCCTCCTCACTGTCAATAAGACATATAGATTACTTGTCTTGACAGTGAGGAAGATTTGTATGTTGACAACAGAGGAATATGGGTGAAAATAATACCTGTTTCTTCACCAAAATTTAACCACTCATGCAGGGTGCTCTCATTGAAATGAATTGATGACTTCTTGATTGAAACTCTAACTTTATGATAATGGCATGCAATTACAAGTACAGTGTAACCTTGGCAAGAATGCCATAAACAAAATTAATCTATTATAAATTCCATTAAAAGTGTCTGCATCTATATACATTTTTCTTAAAATTTCAACTTCTTTCCTCAGCTAGTACACCACATTTGTTATCTTGGCATTGGACTACGACAAGCTTAAAATGGAGGCTAGTGAGGGGAATATGACATGAAGTCCTGTTAATAACAACCCCCTACCATAATAGCCTCAATTGCAAGCTACAGCTGAACACAAAATTTGTGGGGAAGGTTGTAAACATACAGTAATAATTGCAATTTATTATCCAACTGCACTTCATAGAGTACAAATAACGCACAGAACAAATATCATGCGCTATTTGTACTCCAGAGGAACAGTTTGACAGGTTTGTTGCAGTTGACCAATCAGTTAACTGGATTTCCCGCACCAATTCCATTCCACTTCGAATACTTATGTCACGCATTCCCCATAAATAATTTTTTTTTCCGCCAAATTCGCCCGCAAAGACATAACAATTTGGCGTGTTGGATACTAAATCTCTTATTAGACGTTTTGTTGTGTAGTATCGCTGTGAATTTTTACTTGTTGTTTGTATTTTGACTCGCCCTAATGGCTCATCAAAATACGGCACAACTCATAAAGATACTCAGCGATACTACACAACAAAACGTCTAATACGATATATATATTTCAATCTAACATAATACCATACCTGAGGGATTTTACACCCCTCCCCATTCCCCTATATCATTGTTAAAGGAGCTGTGTCACAGTTAAACGGTTTGAAAAAATAAGCCTAAATGTTTCAGTCTCATTGCTGGTAATCTGTGTCAATCTTCTCCATCCTTAACCATCCTGGTTACCTTATGGTTTATTATTATCTTTTTAGTGTTTTCCTATCTTTCTTAAGTATTATTTTCAGGTTTCCCTCAATTTAAAAGTAATTTTGTCAATGGTCAAAATAACTAAAAAAACCATGACATTGCCCCTTTAAAGTTTTACTGAATACCGCGTGACCAAGCCCTTCTGAGACTTATCATAAATATGAGGGGATGGGGGCAGGGAAATAGGTAACCTTGCCAACACTTTTGTCACAATACCAAGAAAGCAAATATGTTGTATTCTTATTCAACACTTGAACAACTGCGATGTTCTGTGCGTATGTTGGGCAGAAGATCGATGAGTTTCTCGAAGGTCCACAACTACACTGTTTCAAAGCAAGACTCCAATATGAAGTTCCCACTGATGCTGAACAAAACCATGATCTTTAAAGTAGTGTGTGCCACAACAATTACTGTGCTTCATACAATAACACCTAAAGCCATACAAGATGGAGGTCGATATGGCGGCGGTGGATCGCCAGCCCTTACGCTTTCATTATCATCCAGTACTGCGCTGTAAGGTGGAGGTGCAACATTTCCCTCGAAGAACCCCGATACAGTCTGTCTTGTGCCATGAACGACAACACGTCCCCTACTATTGCGATGATGTCGATGATGTCTAGTTCTATGCCTTGGATTTCGTGATCGAATACATATTCTCATAGGAGCTCTTTCAATTGACGAGTTCCTTTGACGTTTTGAAAGTGTTGTATGCCGCACAATGCTGAAGACAACAAGAACTACTAAAAACATACAGGTGCACACTGTTGCCACAACTACAAATGTGTATGGAAGATGTCCAGTCTCTGGTTCAAGTTTAGTTTCCAGAGGTTTTTTTGTGGTATGTATGATTGTCACAGAAACAGTTTCTCCTAGAAAAGGAAACACAAACAATATTCCTCATCAGTAAGACAAATTCAATGAAGTTAATTCTTGACTTAAACGTAAGTCTCGCAGTGCGACAACTCAAACCAAACTTAGCTGAGATTGATGGACTGGTTGCTTCTTGTGATGGTACCCAATGGCACGAAAACATAAGTAGAATCAACTCCTCTATGTTAAGTAAATTCTTAGAAATTCAGTCCCTGACGATGGATTGTCATACTTTGCACTTTGTTTGGTGTTCAACTTTGTTAAGGACTATTGCTTGTATTCTTCACTGTTATTGGTTTATTTGGGAAAAAGATCACTATCCTTTGTTCTCAAGTAATGTTCTGATTGTTTAACTTTTTCAAGTGGCCAGGTTTGAGAAGTCACACTACGGCAGGTATGGTATTCCTGGGTGTGACACTTAACTCTCAGAGTGCCTCTCTCCACCTGGGTGTATTTTAGAGTGCCAGCAAATTTTGTGTTAGGGTGCAAAGATGCAATAGAATAACATCTCATCCAGAGGGGAACTAGTTTCTCAGTGCTATGGAACACTTGGCCCATTTATATACCTGGGTGGAGAGAGGCTCTGTAAGACCATGAACACAACACGATGACCCAGTCAATGACTACTCTATCCAGAGTCCAACATTTTTTTTTTATACACAGATGCTTTCAATACAAACTATTTACAACATGGTATGACAGGGAAGTACGATAAAATACTTTCAAAACAAAAAGCTAACACATTCCAGAGCAGCTCTATGGAGTCCATCATGGCTCTAGCAAGACATGTGATAGTGGCAATTGGAGCAGTCTCACAAAAACCTAGAAGAAAACCCTCTTTTCCTAATTTCTTACCTGTTTTAGGTGATTTGGTAGCTTGAGATGGTTTAACTTCTTTCTTGTCATCATCTAATTAAACAAAGAAAGGAACACATGAAACAACATTTCAATACATACATTATTAATAAATAACCCTTTCTAAGAGAATTTAATTTGATCATGTATTTGGAACATTAAGATTTACACCATCAAACTTAGTCAGTGATTTTCTTATCTGTTTGGATTCAAATTGATCAATAACAACTGCAAGAAGACATAGATAAGATTATTAAGTTTAACATTAATCAATATTTTACTTCAAAGCATTGATTGGCATCTCAGTTGAAAGTTGGTCAAGAGTCAACTAATTCTTGCAGATAGGCCATAGAGTGTTGACTGATGTATGTTGGTCCACAGTGCACAAACTATCAAAGTCGGTCAAGTGTTGTTTAGTATTGATTAAGTTGTTGATGGTGTGCCAATCAACAGTATTGATCAAAAAAATTCTTTTTCTTTGGCCATCGTAGCTTAATGAGAAATAGCACACAAACTGCAGTTACAAACATGACAATAAAACGCATGTTGGAAAACAAAATTATTTAACTTTAACTTGACGTTTCGTATGTTTCTACATACATCTTCAGAAGTGACCGTTAGTAATACAAGTAGCAACTAAGTTTAAATTTATATAAGTAACTAAGTAACAATAACAATGACAAAAGCTGAGCACAAAAAAAAAAATATTTGCATACAAAAGATGCAAACTAATAGAGGTAAAGCTTTTCGCTGCTTACATTATCGTTTAGGGTCGGTATTGATCAATACTTGAACAAGGACACCTTTAGTACATATGATAAGCGTGCTCTCATTCAGTGAAATTTTACATCATTTTTCCTGCAAATCAAAATCTCCAAACTTAGATGGTTACATTGCTTGGTACATGACTGTGTGCAAGTTAAAATGTTGATGCATTTGATTCTACTCTGCACCAAACAATCAGAAGTGAGCATCTATGACTCTTATGGAAAATTGCCTTTGAAAATATTGTGGTCAGTCATGAACACATGGTGACAGAGTTGATAATCAAACTAATAAAATAATTATTGATCTCATGGAGAGTTTGAAAGGCAGGATTCCAAACCACTGCAAAAGTTTAATTGCTTCTACTAACCTTTCTTTTTGAGGACCTCCAATATCCGAGAGTAGTTTACAAAGAAGCAATCTCTGTGTTTTTCAAGGATATCTATGGATAACACAAATTTTGGGTGCTTCATAGCATGACACCCTGTCAGTTCACTGATACACATTCGCAACTTCTTCACCTCTGGGCATATTGATGTTGCATTCTGGTTATATTGTTGGTAGCAGTTATTGACGTGTTTCTCATTACATTCTTTTTTATTGACTGCAGAGAGAGGAGAAATTTCAACATCAGAAACTAATGCAATAAGCACCTTCTCCAATAAGTGTTCCTACCAAAAAATTAAAATTGCAAAACATTTAAAATTTAGTAATCAATATGAAAGAAATTGAGTAGAAAAACAAATCACATACTCTTGACTGCTTTCTCATAATTATATTAAAGGTACCAACCAACAATAATGTGACTAGACTATGTAAATTTCAAGAAAATATCCATACTCCCCCCTGCCCCAAAAGGAGAGTTTAGGGATCCCAAGGGGGAACTCGAGAGTCAAAATTTTTGACAGAAAGTACAAACCAAAACTGGAATTTCCATAGGGATTGGGGAAGGGTGGGATGGGTCAAACTAAAAACCCTCCAAAGGATATGGATATTTCCTGGAATAACAGATGGTTTTTTTACTTTGAGCACAAGTACATGTAACATTCTTTGTGACGCTACACAAGTTACAATATCAGCGGTTGTAGGTCATTTTCCATTAATGACTTGCTGTATCAAAAGTTCGAGATTCACATGTATGTCAACAAAACATAAGCGACCTGTCAGACACATGACTTAAAGGTGCATTCATGCAATACACTGAGTGGTAAGTACATGATGATGGTAAAAAAAAAATATTGGATCTGTCAGCTCACTAAAAATATTACTTAGCTATCACTCCCCCAGAGAGAGAGAGAGAGAGAGAGAGAGATAGAAGAAAGATGAGGTCTCCATACCCAGTTGTATGTACATAATCCTTGGTTGCTAAGAGTATATAGACAGCGGAATGTCAATACCTTTACTTGCTGGAATACAATCTGGATAAGAATTCATTTTCTTGAGAAGTATTTCATACTTGTGCCTTACAACTTGGTTTGGCCATTCCTTATTATTTACACAAGTTGCAAGACAATCTTGCAGTTTGACCACCTCAGGGCAAACTGGCAAGGAGTTTTCATTGAATTGATCTTCACATAACGTCACCCGTCTTTCAGTGCAGTTGTTTTTGACACCACATTCTATAACAAAGAGTGAAACAAATCAGTAAATAATGTTTTGCACAAAGGGGTAGGACAAACAAAAAGTGCCTACTGACTATATTTAACCCTCAATTATCCAGATGCGTTTTATAATAGACTTCTCTCGGGTATCTTAATTTCAAAAATGCACCTTAATCTAACAGAAGGACTTCACCATGCGTGCATTTGCCTCCCTAGCATATGTGTTATCAATTACCCAGACCTAAGTCTTGATTAATGAATCTAGATAATTGATGTTTTACTGTCAGTACTTATCTGAACATCTCTGAGCTTAAACTAAACTAGGAATAGGGAGGGCAATTGTTTGATATCAAATACCCCCAGTTTACATCCTGGCTTTTTTCGCCAGGACTAGAAATTAGAAACTTTAAAGATAAATACCATTTAATTAAGGTAACTTAATTTAAGTTCTTATTCATCTGGGCTCTGCTTTGACAGAAACCAAAGTCCCATATATACATGTAAAATATCTGGGATGCATGCCCAATAAGTTTTGGTTACAACTATACTTTTCCTGTCTCCCACAAACTAAAGAGAGTGGTGTCAAGTGATTTACATACAGAGAAAAGCCATCTTGACTTGAGATACCAAAAGGACAACAAAGTGTTTCATTACACTTATTATTTAATCTACAGTGTTAGTAGTAGACACCACTAAATTGCCAACAGTTCCGAAATTTGCATTTCGTCCAGTCCACAGTTGACTCCTCTTTAGCAGGCTGACACAGTTCTGTTACTACTTTCACAACACAACTTATCCATTGGCAGAGCACTAGCTATGTTAACTTTTCAAGCCCAAATACGTAATTTATGTCATTTAAATGTGCAAGTTTTCTTCTCAAAATTTAACAGAAGTATAGTTAACAGGGTCATGAAACAGGAAATTGTCCAAAAGACTTTAAATTAACTCTTAGACGGTCAGGAAATCGCTTTAGCATGGCCTGCCAGCAGATATATTGCACGCAAAGGAGAAGTCACGAGAAATACACTGCAATTTCTTCAATGCACGGGCCGAGTTCAAATATCGAGGAATTGACCCCATTTATCTGTTTTAAGTATCAGTGTTTATCAACCTATCTCGTGTTTAGATGAAGTAGTGGCTAATTCAATGTAAATTGCTTCTCACGATATCAAAACCAGGCAACTGGCTTGACTGGTGAAATATTCAAAACAGTACATCGCCTCGGGCGAAACGACGAGCGAGCAGCACAAGCTCTCCCAGATGAAAGATTTCAACATGTGTGACTGCGAAAGCAAACAAACAATGTTATCTTCTCATACATTCGAGTGTAGGGGATTTTACATTCTTTTCGAATATAATCCCTTTATTTCAGGTAACCTAAGTTCAGGATTGAAGCTTATAAGCATACTTTTGTCGTTAGCAGTTTGGAGAAATATGAGCCGACAACGCGATTGACGAAAACAAACTAGAGAAGAATACGATTTGTCACTACAGGGATTTCGTGATCTCTGCCACCTCTCTTCTTTGAATTAAAAATAATATATTGAGATTTGCGGCTACGTGATTGCAAAATCGAAGTCATAACCTTGAAGCTCAATTTCTCAAAGAAGCATCGCCTCACTGCCGGTACTTGAAATTTTACAAAAGCTTCATTTTGCAGATGTGGAAACCAGCTTTGTTTTGACGCTTCGTTTGGTAATGCTTGAAATGCAAATCAGGCGGCATCCTCTGTTCGTTCATTTGCACAGACGCAAGGGATAAAAGGTATTCTTTTTCGGCATCTTAAGCCTTATTTAGCGAAAGCCTTTGTTGTTTCCGACAGTAAAATAGCCCCATTTGCGATTGGCTCTATTACAATAGCGCCAATTTTCTCTTATTTCTTCACGAATGACCTGTAATCATTTAGCCGCCAAAGTTGAAAGAACGTGACATCTGTTCGCTCACCAGCCAATCACAGCGCTGATATCCAAGACAATTTCCATAATTGGACACATTGACAAAACCCGACAGTGGGGTTTGTTGTTTGGAGAGTATGCACCAGAAACATGGGTAGAGCAGAGAGACGAGGCTTCGTGTTATTGAATTTTGTCCTTGTTATGTCTTCAGTGGGTAAGTGAACATAACGGAAATACAACTTAGGGAAACATTAAACTTTCACAGTGACGTTAGAAGATAGACTTTGTTTGTTAGCTTCTTTAAAGATTAAAAGCTTGGTTGTTCTGCTTCGATGGTTTGTTGTACGAGCGACCGTATCACTGATGAAAATAGAACAGTGTCTGCGAAAGTACTCGTTGATTTGACGCCGACTTTGAACCCTTGAAGTAGCTACTTCTCTATTTCCTTTAGAGTTTGTATTTTGGATAGGAGCGATAAAACGTTTTATAAGATCTGACGTGGTTTTCGTCGAACATGTCGAATTTACCTCAACCGGAGTTGGCATAAAATTTCACTTTGGGTTTGTTCCAGAACATGGGACCTCTTGTTCCCCTGAACAGATTCACAAATATTGAAGTGCGTGCAGATTTTAATAGTCAGCAAGTCAAAACTCTGCTTTGGGGAAACTCTCTGTTCTCTTTACCACCATATACAGTAGTAATTGCTTTTTACCGCTTGAAGAAGATACATCTATTCTGTTTAACCAGAGTTGCTTTTCAAGTCATGCTGTGTTCGATCCACGCATCTCACCGTACATAAGCTTAGATTTTTTAACAGGTTTCATTTTCCATGTGTGGCTATCAAAACTAAGTAATCAAGGTTATGACTTCGATTTTGCAATCACGTAGCCGCAAATCTCAATATATTATTTTTAATTCAAAGAAGAGAGGTGGCAGAGATCACGAAATCCCTGTAGTGACAAATCGTATTCTTCTCTAGTTTGTTTTCGTCAATCGCGTTGTCGGCTCATATTTCTCCAAACTGCTAACGACAAAAGTATGCTTATAAGCTTCAATCCTGAACTTAGGTTACCTGAAATAAAGGGATTATATTCGAAAAGAATGTAAAATCCCCTACACTCGAATGTATGAGAAGATAACATTGTTTGTTTGCTTTCGCAGTCACACATGTTGAAATCTTTCATCTGGGAGAGCTTGTGCTGCTCGCTCGTCGTTTCGCCCGAGGCGATGTACTGTTTTGAATATTTCACCAGTCAAGCCAGTTGCCTGGTTTTGATATCGTGAGAAGCAATTTACATTGAATTAGCCACTACTTCATCTAAACACGAGATAGGTTGATAAACACTGATACTTAAAACAGATAAATGGGGTCAATTCCTCGATATTTGAACTCGGCCCGTGCATTGAAGAAATTGCAGTGTATTTCTCGTGACTTCTCCTTTGCGTGCAATATATCTGCTGGCAGGCCATGCTAAAGCGATTTCCTGACCGTCTAAGAGTTAATTTAAAGTCTTTTGGACAATTTCCTGTTTCATGACCCTGTTAACTATACTTCTGTTAAATTTTGAGAAGAAAACTTGCACATTTAAATGACATAAATTACGTATTTGGGCTTGAAAAGTTAACATAGCTAGTGCTCTGCCAATGGATAAGTTGTGTTGTGAAAGTAGTAACAGAACTGTGTCAGCCTGCTAAAGAGGAGTCAACTGTGGACTGGACGAAATGCAAATTTCGGAACTGTTGGCAATTTAGTGGTGTCTACTACTAACACTGTAGATTAAATAATAAGTGTAATGAAACACTTTGTTGTCCTTTTGGTATCTCAAGTCAAGATGGCTTTTCTCTGTATGTAAATCACTTGACACCACTCTCTTTAGTTTGTGGGAGACAGGAAAAGTATAGTTGTAACCAAAACTTATTGGGCATGCATCCCAGATATTTTACATGTATATACAGGACCTTTGGTTTCTGTCAAAGCAGAGCCCAGATGAATGAGAACTTTAATTAAGTTACCTTAATTAAATGGTATTTATCTTTAAAGTTTCTAATTTCTAGTCCTGGCGAAAAAAGCCAGGATGTAAACTGGGGGTATTTGATATCAAACAATTGCCCTCCCTATTCCTAGTTTAGTTTAAGCTCAGAGATGTTCAGATAAGTACTGACAGTAAAAGATCAATTATCTAGATTCATTAATCAAGACTTAGGTCTGGGTAATTGATAACACAAATGCTAGGGAGGCAAATGCACGTATGGTGAAGTCCTTCTGTTAGATTAAGGTGCATTTTTGAAATTAAGATACCCGAGAGAAGTCTATTATAAAACGCATCTGGATAATTGAGGGTTAAATATAGTCAGTAGGCACTTTTTGTTTGTCCTACCCCTTTGTGCAAAACATTATTTACTGATTTGTTTCACTCTTTGTTATAGAATGTGGTGTCAAAAACAACTGCACTGAAAGACGGGTGACGTTATGTGAAGATCAATTCAATGAAAACTCCTTGCCAGTTTGCCCTGAGGTGGTCAAACTGCAAGATTGTCTTGCAACTTGTGTAAATAATAAGGAATGGCCAAACCAAGTTGTAAGGCACAAGTATGAAATACTTCTCAAGAAAATGAATTCTTATCCAGATTGTATTCCAGCAAGTAAAGGTATTGACATTCCGCTGTCTATATACTCTTAGCAACCAAGGATTATGTACATACAACTGGGTATGGAGACCTCATCTTTCTTCTATCTCTCTCTCTCTCTCTCTCTCTCTCTGGGGGAGTGATAGCTAAGTAATATTTTTAGTGAGCTGACAGATCCAATATTTTTTTTTTACCATCATCATGTACTTACCACTCAGTGTATTGCATGAATGCACCTTTAAGTCATGTGTCTGACAGGTCGCTTATGTTTTGTTGACATACATGTGAATCTCGAACTTTTGATACAGCAAGTCATTAATGGAAAATGACCTACAACCGCTGATATTGTAACTTGTGTAGCGTCACAAAGAATGTTACATGTACTTGTGCTCAAAGTAAAAAAACCATCTGTTATTCCAGGAAATATCCATATCCTTTGGAGGGTTTTTAGTTTGACCCATCCCACCCTTCCCCAATCCCTATGGAAATTCCAGTTTTGGTTTGTACTTTCTGTCAAAAATTTTGACTCTCGAGTTCCCCCTTGGGATCCCTAAACTCTCCTTTTGGGGCAGGGGGGAGTATGGATATTTTCTTGAAATTTACATAGTCTAGTCACATTATTGTTGGTTGGTACCTTTAATATAATTATGAGAAAGCAGTCAAGAGTATGTGATTTGTTTTTCTACTCAATTTCTTTCATATTGATTACTAAATTTTAAATGTTTTGCAATTTTAATTTTTTGGTAGGAACACTTATTGGAGAAGGTGCTTATTGCATTAGTTTCTGATGTTGAAATTTCTCCTCTCTCTGCAGTCAATAAAAAAGAATGTAATGAGAAACACGTCAATAACTGCTACCAACAATATAACCAGAATGCAACATCAATATGCCCAGAGGTGAAGAAGTTGCGAATGTGTATCAGTGAACTGACAGGGTGTCATGCTATGAAGCACCCAAAATTTGTGTTATCCATAGATATCCTTGAAAAACACAGAGATTGCTTCTTTGTAAACTACTCTCGGATATTGGAGGTCCTCAAAAAGAAAGGTTAGTAGAAGCAATTAAACTTTTGCAGTGGTTTGGAATCCTGCCTTTCAAACTCTCCATGAGATCAATAATTATTTTATTAGTTTGATTATCAACTCTGTCACCATGTGTTCATGACTGACCACAATATTTTCAAAGGCAATTTTCCATAAGAGTCATAGATGCTCACTTCTGATTGTTTGGTGCAGAGTAGAATCAAATGCATCAACATTTTAACTTGCACACAGTCATGTACCAAGCAATGTAACCATCTAAGTTTGGAGATTTTGATTTGCAGGAAAAATGATGTAAAATTTCACTGAATGAGAGCACGCTTATCATATGTACTAAAGGTGTCCTTGTTCAAGTATTGATCAATACCGACCCTAAACGATAATGTAAGCAGCGAAAAGCTTTACCTCTATTAGTTTGCATCTTTTGTATGCAAATATTTTTTTTTTTGTGCTCAGCTTTTGTCATTGTTATTGTTACTTAGTTACTTATATAAATTTAAACTTAGTTGCTACTTGTATTACTAACGGTCACTTCTGAAGATGTATGTAGAAACATACGAAACGTCAAGTTAAAGTTAAATAATTTTGTTTTCCAACATGCGTTTTATTGTCATGTTTGTAACTGCAGTTTGTGTGCTATTTCTCATTAAGCTACGATGGCCAAAGAAAAAGAATTTTTTTGATCAATACTGTTGATTGGCACACCATCAACAACTTAATCAATACTAAACAACACTTGACCGACTTTGATAGTTTGTGCACTGTGGACCAACATACATCAGTCAACACTCTATGGCCTATCTGCAAGAATTAGTTGACTCTTGACCAACTTTCAACTGAGATGCCAATCAATGCTTTGAAGTAAAATATTGATTAATGTTAAACTTAATAATCTTATCTATGTCTTCTTGCAGTTGTTATTGATCAATTTGAATCCAAACAGATAAGAAAATCACTGACTAAGTTTGATGGTGTAAATCTTAATGTTCCAAATACATGATCAAATTAAATTCTCTTAGAAAGGGTTATTTATTAATAATGTATGTATTGAAATGTTGTTTCATGTGTTCCTTTCTTTGTTTAATTAGATGATGACAAGAAAGAAGTTAAACCATCTCAAGCTACCAAATCACCTAAAACAGGTAAGAAATTAGGAAAAGAGGGTTTTCTTCTAGGTTTTTGTGAGACTGCTCCAATTGCCACTATCACATGTCTTGCTAGAGCCATGATGGACTCCATAGAGCTGCTCTGGAATGTGTTAGCTTTTTGTTTTGAAAGTATTTTATCGTACTTCCCTGTCATACCATGTTGTAAATAGTTTGTATTGAAAGCATCTGTGTATAAAAAAAAAATGTTGGACTCTGGATAGAGTAGTCATTGACTGGGTCATCGTGTTGTGTTCATGGTCTTACAGAGCCTCTCTCCACCCAGGTATATAAATGGGCCAAGTGTTCCATAGCACTGAGAAACTAGTTCCCCTCTGGATGAGATGTTATTCTATTGCATCTTTGCACCCTAACACAAAATTTGCTGGCACTCTAAAATACACCCAGGTGGAGAGAGGCACTCTGAGAGTTAAGTGTCACACCCAGGAATACCATACCTGCCGTAGTGTGACTTCTCAAACCTGGCCACTTGAAAAAGTTAAACAATCAGAACATTACTTGAGAACAAAGGATAGTGATCTTTTTCCCAAATAAACCAATAACAGTGAAGAATACAAGCAATAGTCCTTAACAAAGTTGAACACCAAACAAAGTGCAAAGTATGACAATCCATCGTCAGGGACTGAATTTCTAAGAATTTACTTAACATAGAGGAGTTGATTCTACTTATGTTTTCGTGCCATTGGGTACCATCACAAGAAGCAACCAGTCCATCAATCTCAGCTAAGTTTGGTTTGAGTTGTCGCACTGCGAGACTTACGTTTAAGTCAAGAATTAACTTCATTGAATTTGTCTTACTGATGAGGAATATTGTTTGTGTTTCCTTTTCTAGGAGAAACTGTTTCTGTGACAATCATACATACCACAAAAAAACCTCTGGAAACTAAACTTGAACCAGAGACTGGACATCTTCCATACACATTTGTAGTTGTGGCAACAGTGTGCACCTGTATGTTTTTAGTAGTTCTTGTTGTCTTCAGCATTGTGCGGCATACAACACTTTCAAAACGTCAAAGGAACTCGTCAATTGAAAGAGCTCCTATGAGAATATGTATTCGATCACGAAATCCAAGGCATAGAACTAGACATCATCGACATCATCGCAATAGTAGGGGACGTGTTGTCGTTCATGGCACAAGACAGACTGTATCGGGGTTCTTCGAGGGAAATGTTGCACCTCCACCTTACAGCGCAGTACTGGATGATAATGAAAGCGTAAGGGCTGGCGATCCACCGCCGCCATATCGACCTCCATCTTGTATGGCTTTAGGTGTTATTGTATGAAGCACAGTAATTGTTGTGGCACACACTACTTTAAAGATCATGGTTTTGTTCAGCATCAGTGGGAACTTCATATTGGAGTCTTGCTTTGAAACAGTGTAGTTGTGGACCTTCGAGAAACTCATCGATCTTCTGCCCAACATACGCACAGAACATCGCAGTTGTTCAAGTGTTGAATAAGAATACAACATATTTGCTTTCTTGGTATTGTGACAAAAGTGTTGGCAAGGTTACCTATTTCCCTGCCCCCATCCCCTCATATTTATGATAAGTCTCAGAAGGGCTTGGTCACGCGGTATTCAGTAAAACTTTAAAGGGGCAATGTCATGGTTTTTTTAGTTATTTTGACCATTGACAAAATTACTTTTAAATTGAGGGAAACCTGAAAATAATACTTAAGAAAGATAGGAAAACACTAAAAAGATAATAATAAACCATAAGGTAACCAGGATGGTTAAGGATGGAGAAGATTGACACAGATTACCAGCAATGAGACTGAAACATTTAGGCTTATTTTTTCAAACCGTTTAACTGTGACACAGCTCCTTTAACAATGATATAGGGGAATGGGGAGGGGTGTAAAATCCCTCAGGTATGGTATTATGTTAGATTGAAATATATATATCGTATTAGACGTTTTGTTGTGTAGTATCGCTGAGTATCTTTATGAGTTGTGCCGTATTTTGATGAGCCATTAGGGCGAGTCAAAATACAAACAACAAGTAAAAATTCACAGCGATACTACACAACAAAACGTCTAATAAGAGATTTAGTATCCAACACGCCAAATTGTTATGTCTTTGCGGGCGAATTTGGCGGAAAAAAAAATTATTTATGGGGAATGCGTGACATAAGTATTCGAAGTGGAATGGAATTGGTGCGGGAAATCCAGTTAACTGATTGGTCAACTGCAACAAACCTGTCAAACTGTTCCTCTGGAGTACAAATAGCGCATGATATTTGTTCTGTGCGTTATTTGTACTCTATGAAGTGCAGTTGGATAATAAATTGCAATTATTACTGTATGTTTACAACCTTCCCCACAAATTTTGTGTTCAGCTGTAGCTTGCAATTGAGGCTATTATGGTAGGGGGTTGTTATTAACAGGACTTCATGTCATATTCCCCTCACTAGCCTCCATTTTAAGCTTGTCGTAGTCCAATGCCAAGATAACAAATGTGGTGTACTAGCTGAGGAAAGAAGTTGAAATTTTAAGAAAAATGTATATAGATGCAGACACTTTTAATGGAATTTATAATAGATTAATTTTGTTTATGGCATTCTTGCCAAGGTTACACTGTACTTGTAATTGCATGCCATTATCATAAAGTTAGAGTTTCAATCAAGAAGTCATCAATTCATTTCAATGAGAGCACCCTGCATGAGTGGTTAAATTTTGGTGAAGAAACAGGTATTATTTTCACCCATATTCCTCTGTTGTCAACATACAAATCTTCCTCACTGTCAAGACAAGTAATCTATATGTCTTATTGACAGTGAGGAGGATTTGTGTTGTAATAATTCTGCTGGCTTATATAGTCAGCAGAATTAATCTGTTCATACTTGCTCTTGCCTGTCATGATGCAAATAACAAGTTTCCTGAAAAGGTGCTTGTTTGCAAAACCATTCGCAGCCAAATGTTATTACTCTCGTTGGAGGTGTAAAAGAATGTGGAGGTTTGCATTGGTGTGCCAATCAGTCATAATTATACTCATCGGCAAACCCCTCAAGAAAGGCTCAGTGAAAACTTTTTAGGCTTAATTTCTGCTGCTCTATTGAGTTTGGTTACCATGTGTTGTTTTGGAGAGGAGCACAGGCTCTTTTTCCAAACAGCAGCTGATAATTCAACCTAAAAAGTTCTATACTGACCAGTTTTGATATTGATATTTGTCGGTGTTACTTGCAAGAGAGTCATTAATCTCCTTTGTGGCTGTGGGCATTCCATAACAACTCAGATAACGGCTGTGAATAAGACTATTTAGAGTCACCAGGGCCGGGTTGTTCAAAGTCCGATTATGCTAACCCAGGGTTGGCGAGAATTTTGATTTCAGTTTTGTAACTTTTTGGTAAGGTGAATTTGCCCTTCAGTGTTAAATGATATTAATCTCAAACTACACGAAACGTTAGAGGTGAAACACATTTTTAAACAAGAAAAAATAATTCTGCAGTCAACATTTAATCCTGGGTTAATCTTCATCGGCTATTGAACAACCCGGCCCTGAAGACTGAAAGGTTCCATTCTGACAAACTACTAATGCAGAAGTTGGTTTGGCATTTAAATTTATCATTGTTACATGCATTTATTAGACAACAGAAACTGACCCTGAGTAGTCATTTGTTGACAAGTGTTCAGCTGCGAGATCCTGTAAAAATTTATTTACTCCCAAAATTGTCATAAAAACTTGTTTAATTACCAGTGACATCCCTTTAAAACTCGTATCAATGAAAAACTAATATAGTACATCAGGGTTTGCCTGGCTGTTTTTGCCAGTGTCTGCCAAAAGTTCTAACCTGAGCAGTTGATAGCTATCTAGTCCTACATGTGAAGATATTCTTATTTTCAGTGTTGGAACAATTTTACCACTTAACATTGATAAATAAGCTCAAGAGTCCATAAATGACAAAATGACATTACAAAAATTAATAAATAACTAGAAATCAGAGATGGTGGCGTGTGTGTCAAAAGTAATCCATCTTGTAGCAGTTTTGTCTCAGAGTGTTTAGAGAGTATTGAAAGTAATCAAACAATTCGGTTTGAGATTGGCTGAGTGACCTAAATGGTAAGTAATTGGTCTTATGACACCATTGAAAACCACTCCACTATGCTTTGTGAATAGCCTCCCATGCAGACGTTCTTAGGCTTGTCACGCGTTCCTTCGTGGGGAGGAACGCGTGACAAACCTAAGAACGTCTGCTGCGTGGGAGGCAACTTTGTGATTGGTGGAACAGAGAATTAACTCTGAAGTATAAATTAAAGTGCTTATTGAACCCATGAATAACCCACTGGGCGTTAGCCCTAGTAAAGGGAATCGAGGAACCACGCGAAGTAAAGAAAAAATCTTTTGACCTCGGCGTGAATCGTACCCACGACCTCCGGATTAGGTCTACCGTTACTCTGCCGACTGAGCTACACAACATTCATATGTACCTTCACTTTCTCTTCGCCGCGATTCACCACCTAAATCGTCCCCGACTTCCTCTGTCCGACCTCGTAGCTCAGTCGGCAGAGTAACTTTACTGGGGTTTTTCACTGCACTCAATTGGAAATAAACAGGGTGAACATAAACAAGATACTTGTCATGGCGCTCATCCTCACTAAGCTGTAGAACTTAAAGCTTGGGGTGACCAGCATCTCCTCCTGGGGGTGACAAATAAATTCCACCTTGATTGGTCAAACCTCGTTCCTAATATCCGTTGGCGGGGGGAAGAGAGACCCCGAGAACGGGGTTGACAAACCCTCACTGAGCTGTGACGAGGGACTTAAACGCGAAATGTCTACGACTATTCAAGTTGATAATTTAGCTTAACTGATATCCTCACAAAGCTAGCTTGCGGACTAGCCTGCGTAGCCAGCCAGTCACGCCGATTTGTGCTCTCGTCCCAATCTTGCTCGACCAGCAGGCGAGAGACTTGAGGTCGCTGGCGCGGCAGGATGGTGGCGCCCGCTATCTCACACATTAAGTCGTTCTGGCAATACATTTTGTGTTGATGTCATTTAGGGTGCGTCCCTTTAGGGTGATCTGGATCAGGATTAGTGATCCAAGATCTGTCTGGATCATGGTGCATCAAAGAAACCGATGAATCCGCTCTGGCCATGGATTCATCAATTCCTTTGATGCCCACGATCCAGGCAGATCGTTTATCACTTATCTTGATCCAGATTACCCGAAAGGAACGCACCCTTAAAGGGTTACAAAACCACAAGAGGGAATATGTAATACAAGAGTAAACAAGAGGGAACCGGGATGAAATTGTACCTGTATGAGTTGACGTACCATATCATGTTAAAATTCCACTGAAATTTCAGGCACGCACTGGGAAATGCGGTATCAGGAAAACTGAAAAAAAAAACAAGTTGGTGTTTTCCAGTAATACTGGATGTTCCTTGAAGAGGTCCGTTTTCTTCTAAGCGAACAAGGCCTAAATCCAAGCTTGGGTCGAACTCACAAAAGAGCACTTATTTGTCTTCTATTTGCATGAAACTGGTGTTATTTCATACATTTTGAAATCATTGGCGATCCTTGCAATTTGATTGGCTCTCAGCAGTGCGATTTATTCATGAATCGCACCTGCTTTTGCTCTAAATCGCATCATTTTCCCAACCAACGAGGAGAGAACATTAGAGAAGAAAACAACCAACCAGACTGAAAAAAACACTGGTACGATTTATCAACGAATCGCGTTATTCTTTGCTTTAGACTGATCGCATCTTTTTCTGTTTTGCATTCCCGCAAAATGAGATTTAAAGCGTTTCCGTTTCCGCTTTTTAACAAACCGGCAACTGCATCAATAAATTTTAAGCAGCGATCAAACTCCTGTATTACATGTAAGGTGATCAAATTGTGCCAGTTCAAAAAGACATGAAAAGAGGTGCAATCATAAAGTACATCTCTTTTTTTTCATACTTGTGATTTCAGACCAAGTTGCACTCCATTCAGGTCAATGACAATTACGCCATTATAAATGAATACGTAATAAGAGGAAGTGAGAAAATTTTTGTGATATTGGCTATCGTGACCAATAACCAGCAATTTTGGTTTCGTTATTTCGTCGTTTCTAAACCCGGTATTGCGGTCTTTGCCAAATTTCTTGCGGCTATTGTGGTTTTCGGTACCTCATATTGTGCTCCTCGATATTGTTCATCTGTTGGCTTGCCGGTTTACCACAAGCTTGCTATCATTGCATATTTCAACGATTTAAAGTTTCCAGAAAGCGTGATTTGAATTGACGATCTTTTTTTTTTAGAAGAAAATGTTTAAAACGGTTACACGTTATATTCCTTTTTGTACTGCTTTCGGCCTGGTGCTACTTCTGAAAACAAAAAACCACACTTGGCAGGGGTGTGCGTGGAACTTCTTAACATCCTTGCCTTATTTCAGACCCGACCTAAAATTCGATGCCGTATTTCAGGAGTTCCGTGACGGTATTTTCAGTTATTTGGCCACCCACAAAATCATCTCACGGAAACCTGAAAATAGTACTATACTAAGACAAGAGACTATCATAGTCTCTTGACTAAGATAGAGCAACACCAAAGAGATAATAATAAACCATAAAGGAACAAGGATGGTTAAGGATGGAGAAGATTGACACGGATTACAAACAACGAACTTGGGAAATTTAGGCTTAACTTTCTAGATGCACAAACCTCGAGGTAGCTTCTTTATAAACACACCCAATTCATACCAAACAGGCCAATTCAAAGACCGCGCAATATATAAGCTATTTTAGACCAGTTCGAACGCTCTAGCCTTTGACGCCGAACATACCTATATAGGCCATAAAGAGAAGTACCCTTCAGAAACCTTGTAAGGTTCCCTCATACAACATTCGTCACCGAAAGAAAACAGCCAACCAAGATAAACGCGTTGGTGTTTTGATCCTGAACGGAGCTGAGTGAGCCTGCATTTTCTCGAAGAATTTCGTAAATCCACCGTTGCGGTAATGGTTCGATTTAGCGCCCTTATTTACTCGCAACAAGCGCGCCTCAATTACTTCCCCTGCCACTCCAAAAACACCCCAGTCGGGAGAATATGTGGCAAACTCGGTTTGCGGTCAAACCCTTACCAGCAGCAATAGAGCACTTTCTCCGTGGTTACCGAGTCTCATCTTAACACGGGAAGGGTTCGGATATTTCGAGACAGTTATGCAAACTCGAGACGAAGTAGAGGGTTTGCATCATGCAAATTATAGTATAGTATAGTATAGCATAGCATAGCATAGCATAGCATAGCATAGCATAGCATAGCATAGCATAGCATAGCATAGCATAGCATAGCATAGCATAGCATAGTATAGTATAGTATAGTATAAATAGTGGAACCAGAGAATTAACTCTGAAGTGTAAATTATAGTGCTACTTTAGACCCATGAATAACCCACTGGGCGTTAGCCCTAGTAAAGGGAAACAGGGAACCACACGAGGCAAAGAAAAAATCTTTTGACCTCGGTGGGAATCGAACCCACGACCTCCGGATTAGATCTTCCGTCACTCTGCCGACTGAGCTACAAGGTCGCACAGAGAAAGTCGGGGACGATTTTAGATGGTGAATCGCGGCAAAGAGAAAGTAAGGGTACATATGAATGTTGTGCCGTGTAGCACTGGGAACACAAATAGTGATTCACCATCTAAAATCGTCCCCGACTTTCTCTGTGCGACCTTGTAGCTCAGTCGGCAGAGTGACGGAAGATCTAATCCGGAGGTCGTGGGTTCGATTCCCACCGAGGTCAAAAGATTTTTTCTTTGCCTCGTGTGGTTCCCTGTTTCCCTTTACTAGGGATAACGCCCAGTGGGTTATTCATGGGTCTAAAGTAGCACTATAATTTACACTTCAGAGTTAATTCTCTGGTTCCACTATTTGTGTTCCCAGTGCTACGCGGCACAACATTCATATAGTATAGTCTAGTCTAGTCTAGTCTAGTCTAGTGTAGTATAGTGTAGTATAATATAGTAATAGTATATCAGTTACGTTACAAACGCTTGTAGAGGGTTTAGTAATTCTGTTGAGTGTAAAAGCAACAGAGGACGAGGTATACCTTTGTTGTCGTGGTGATGAACCACCAAACTGATATAAAATTGAAATTCAAGTGTACACCGT
>JAHPZR010006847.1:10000-32793 GCA_019787425.1 Platygyra sinensis | reverse complement strand
TTGCCATGACAACAACCCAGACCAGGTACCTCGTCAAAACCCACCCCTTCCACACCCAGTGCTTCAGAGCAGTCGACGAAGACAGCCAGCGCAGATAGTATGTCGACGAAGTGGTAGTAGCGGACGAAGTAGTAGTGGTGGTAGGAGAGGGGGAATGGTGGCAGAGGCAGAGGCGGTTGGCGGAGGGCGGTGGCAGTGGCGGGGGAGGACGGGTTCGATGGGTGAGAGGTCCGACGGTAAGGCTTGAGCGATGATGTCGGGGGATGCACCCACACCCACGGGTAAGATACTCATGGTATGGCCTCTCGCAACTCTCTAGCCTCTCGCAACTCTGTGGACTCTCTGAGCCACTTTTCGTTTCGACGCTGTCTGTCCTCTCGTTCCACTAGGAACTGAGCCAATAGCAGTTTCGATTGAATCAGATCCGTGAAAGCCGTTTCTTTATAATGGTCAAGGAAGGTGCAGACTTCGCGTCGACCCTCGCATTGCAAAATCTGTTGCATGGCTTCGTAATCCATGTCTTCGGGACCCATCCACCATTTCAAGTGGCATTCACACATGCGTAAAAATCTCATCCACCATCGAACTTCACTGCGTAGCATGTTGCTTGAACTGATGACATCGCATGCAGCCCTCTTCTTTTAGCAGGTGACTCAAGATGCGTCGATCGTCGCTGCTCTTGGGATGCAAATCCAACACCAGGTACCCGAAGGGGCGTTCCGTCACTTTCCGATACGTGTCTTGCACCTCTTGCCATTGCGTGGGAAACGCTTGCAGTAGTAAATTGCGCATCCCCAATTGATCGCGGGGGTTCTTAAAACTCACGATGTAATGCGCGTTGCGTGAGATGCTCTTGGCGAATTTACCATTTGGGAACATGTCTTGACACAAGTACATCACCGTGATGTTTTGATGATGCGAATGTTTGGTAAACAGATCCAACACGCGTTTATCGTTCCCTCCTTCTTCCATGAGATCGTCCAACACCAACAACCCTCCTTTTCTCTTGGGAAACCACATGGGTAACAGTTCCGAATCGGGAATCCCTTCGTGAAAGTGAACGCCGTGCTCTTTCATGGGTTTGAACCCGTCTTGCCACGCACCGTAACAGTAATAGATTCGTTGGGGTGGAAAAGATCCAAATGATCCACCAACAATTTGGTGGTGAACACCGTTTTACCGCACCCCGACGGTCCCACGACCATCATACTGGAGGGTGTGATGAATCAAAATGCTTCACGTCGTGCCATCTTTTTGTCCCATATGGAAGTGAGAAGTGCTGTTCGTGTCCTATATAGCGGAAAAAAGGGGGGACTGAGCGAGGATTCGAACCTCGGACCTTTGGGTTATGAGCCCAACGCACTGACCACTGTACCACTCAGTCATGATAACATATTTTTTAATAAACTTGTTCATAACAACAAATGTCTTACACCGCAACGAGATGCGCACGTGTCTTGCTCGCACTGACAGGTAGCATTCCATCCCTGTTCTTTTTCGATCAGTTTCTTTAACATGTGTCCCACTTTATGATCGTTGTGCACGTAATCGTGCTTGTCAAACCGTTTCACAAACTCGTTCATGCTCTTGCCCTGCGAACGATCGATCAAAAAGAATAACGCGTAATCGCCGCAACTTTGACTGTAAAGCGATTGAAGACTCTGACTGTTTTGAATCACGATCTTCCAGTGACGATTCAACCACGACAGCAAGGGTCCTGTCGTCTGGTACGTCTCCAAGGGTAACGCGTAACTGTCCAGCACCTCGCACGCGTCGTGGCAGGTCCAAAGGGCGATCCAATGTCGACCCGGTTGTCCTTCTCGATCTGTATTGACGATATAGCCTCCGGGTCCTTTCTTGTCGGGTGAGGACGGTAATCGATCGCAGGGTCTTGTCCCGTAAAAGTAGGGTTTTAATGTAGGTTGACTTTGAGCTAATCGATCCAATTGCACGTTGTTCAGAGCCACTTTTTCCATTCTTCAACCTGCTATGACTGATTCATACACATCGTACTGCACAGCTTTGTTGCTATTGATCTCGATCACATTCTCAAATTCTCCGTAGATGATGGCCGTCAGGTTTTCTCCCGGATCTGCACCAAAATCCAGGATCAATCGTACCTCTCCTCTCTGCTTGGGTTTCAGGATCGGACTGTTCAAACATCCGTTGGCTGAGTTCTCAAATACAAACAGGGTGCAGTGCTTGCCGTGACCCCAATCTTCCGCTCTCACCATGTTTCCTTGACTCTTGCAGAAACTGCCTGTGGCTTGGAGAAACTGTCTGTAGCCTCTCATGTCTTTACTGTCATTGGTGCGATCCAGTTCCAAGGGTCGGTAGGGGTAGACTTCTCCATTGACTGTTTGTTGAATGCTGGTCAAGTTAAACGTCTTGAAGGAGAAAGGGTATTTATCAGCGGTTCCATTGAACGCTGCTGATTCAACCAGTCCCACCACGATCATGTTGGGAAGCCGATTCTGGAAAGGATTGCTGATCTCAGTGTCTCTCATTCTGCATGATGTTGTAGGTTTGGATCTCGCTTTTCACCGTAGGGTAGCTCACCACTCTTCTTCCAGTGTCCATGCTGATCATCAATTCCCGGAAGATGGAAGGATCAACTTTCACTTGACAGAGGTACAGTTTGATTTTGATGTCTTCTTGATTCAATCGGTAGTCTACACCACCAGTATGCTCCATGGTCCACAAAGCGGGTGAGTTGAAGTACATCTGGATCCCAATCTGAACTTTGGGGTTCAACAGCTTGTTGAGGTAAAAGACTTCGATGTGAGGCACAAAGGTCAAGACGCGCGCTTTTCCTCCTGCATACTTGGCATTCTCCAGAGGTAGGGCTTTTGTGACAACATCTTTGTATTCTTGTTTCAAGGCTGTGAAATGAGCGTGGGGGGTAGCACTATCCAGTTGATTGGCAGTCAATGCATCCGGCATATCGATGTAATTGTACCATCCTTGAGGTTTCAGGATGGTCTTGCCGTCATCTCGGTCATAATTCAGGAGGGTTTCCAAATACGCTTTGTAATGGTATGTGTCCGTCTGAGGACTGATGAGTGTCCCATTGAGTTTCACACTGATCTGTTTGAAGAGGGTGTGAGCGATGTTGTTGACCAGAATGCTTTTATCGCCGGCTGCTGTATTTTGTCCGTCGTTTTTCTTCAACGTCCATTCCAATTCGAAGTAGCTGCGAGACAGGTCCACGTAATCTTCTTGAGGATCGATCTGGAAATCGACGGGGTTGATGCCCGTGGTAAATGGGGAAATGGGTATCATGCGGTAACTCGAGATGCTGACGTGGGTCGGTGGAACCCGAAACAGATTCAACATGGGGTTCTTGACCGGTGCCGAGCCGGGGATAGGGACGATACTCGGCATCGTCGTCGTCGTCGCTTCTTCAGAGCACTCCTGACCCAGTCGTAGTTCGGTAGCTTTGTGCGCGTCGGTAAGTAGGTACCTCCCTTTTGTACTCTTCGTCTCCGCCTCCGACTCATCCCTCGCGTCAAGTCACTGATGATGGGAGGAATACGTCGAACGCGTCTCGAATAGATGGGATTCATTCTCCAAAGATATCGGTGAGTTTCCTCTTGGCTCTTTTATTGATCTCCGCTAACGCTTTCCGTTTGATGGCTTGTCTTCCACCACTCTTCACACCTTGGATCCCTCCTTTGATGTTTAATGGTAATCCCAGAGGTGTCCCCGTTTTTAAACCTTCCCAACCAGACCGTAGACTGGACGAAGCAATGTCTCTGAAAAAAGCAGCACCCGATTGATCGTCGGGTCGAAATCGGGTAAAACTGCCACCTTTCATGTCTTTTTGAAATGGAGCATCACTATCGTATTCCCTTCTCCAAAATGGACCAGGTCCCCTGTGGTCTCTGCCACTTGTGTCTCTATAATGTCGATCACGTCTTTACGCACCGGTATATATTGAATATGAGTGGGTTCGAAATACTGATAGCCTTTCCCTTCGTGCTGGTAATTCACTTCACGCAACAGATCCGTGACTTGATTTCCCACCACACCGCTGCCACCCACGTCGGAGTAAATGAACAAGGAACGCTTGGTAGAATCCAAGATGTTCTTGAACGAGGTGTTCAAGTTGATGAACCTCCAACTACACGTCATCGTCATCCTGATTAATTTGGAGTCAGTTCCATACCTCCAGAATTCATCGCCGGACGTATGACCGAGTGCCATATCGATGGGTACCGGAATGGTTCCGTTGGGGATTTCGATGGTGAGGTTGGGTCCTATGCCATACTTGTCGTTGCCGAGGTCCTTGAACCATGCCATTTCCACCGCAAAAGGGGCACTGACGAAGAATGAAGGATGGTATTCAGAACCGATCTTTTCCAACTTGACGTCGGTGTTGTGAAGGACAAGATCTTCTCCTTCCCACTCAAAGTGTGGTGTGGTGTGGTTTTTACCGTTGGCATCGGCTATTTTCCATCCTCCTCAAAGCACTTTCTCGACCTTTTTCTTGTCAAAAAAAGCCTGGGCCGTTTTCATGAAACCCTTTCCGGTCAAAGTTACTAACTCCCAATGTCTCAAGTCTTGGGGTTCAAATACGGCGTAAATTACTTTTTTGGTAGGAGTCAGTCCTTGAAGTGTGTCTAAGGCTATCCAACTCATCTTGAACAAGTCGAAATATTTATCTTTCATCAAGGGAGGGAGTTGACTTGTCGGATCCGGTAACGACACAGACACCAAACCCACTTTCCATCCACCTCCTTCCAATCGGATAGGGTGGGGTAGACGAATCTTGAAACTATTCGATGTATTGTTGGGATACTCATTCTTGCTACTGTGACTGGGTAAAGTGATGTAAAAATCACTCATACTTGAAGTGTAAGATGAGAGTCGTCACGCCCGACGCAAAATCCACCAACGATCCGTCGTTCTCGGCTACTTGCGTCTCGACAATGTCCATGATGTCCACGCGCACGGGTAGATATAGAATGTGTCGGGGTTCGTAGGTCATGGTGGTGGGGTCGTGAGGGATCTCTCTCAACAGATCCATGACTTGATTACCCGTCACCGTACTCTGTCCCGCGTTCGAATACACGTAGAGGGGACTTCGAAGAGGTGTGGTCGTGGACAAACTCCCTCCAAACGAGTTCTGGTACGATTGGTCCAGGTAATAGAAACGCCAATTGCAATAGGGACTGAGTTGCAATCCTTCCTCGGTGTAGATCCAAAAGGGACTCCAATCATTGGTACCTCTACCTTTCTTCCAGTCCGTCTTGATCCCACTGGGAACGGTATCGTTGGGTAATTCCTTGACGAGATTTCCCAACAACTCGTAGTTCCCATACTCGTCCTGTCCAATCCAGTTCATGGCTTCTACCAATTTACGTCCCCATACAACTTCGTGACGCTTTCTGTCTCCTGACTGGTTGAGGAAGGTCTCCGAATTGTCGAGAAGCAAGACTGGGAAAAAGCGTTTCCCGTCCGGGTCTTGTAGACTTTCTCCATTGTCAAACTCGAGTGCAGTCAATTTACGTCTCAACCGGTACACGAGGTATTGCATGTGAGATTTTCCACTGGTCACTTTGAGTCGATCGTCGATCAGGTCCTGACCCTTGATCTCCAACTCCATTCGCAGTCGAACCACCACGGTGCTTCCACTACTATTTGTCATCAATCCTCACATGGTCCACTTGAATTGACAGATGAGATCGTCGGTTGAAACGTATGGGTTTGATGAGAACGTGCCGGTGGTGTAGGGTACGATAGGCTTGCCAATCCCACTTTCCATCCCGATTCTCTAAAGCGTGACGGGTACGGGAGACGATTCTTGAAACTGTTGGCTTGATTCGACGGGAATTCCGTCGTACTGGCATTGCTCATCAGTTGCACGTAAAACTCTTTCATGATGGATCACTCATAGCGAAAGTGTAAGGTGAGAGTCGTGACGCCCGAAGCAAAATCCACCAGTGATCCGTCGTTCTCGGCCACTTGGGTCTCGATAATGTCTATGATTTCAGACCGCACGGGTAAATATACGATGGGAGCGGGTTCGTAGGTCATCATGGTAGGGTCGTGAGGGATCTCTCTCAACAGATCCGTGACTTGATGACCCGTCACCATACTCTCTCCCACGTTCGAATACACGTACAGAGGGCTTCGATTCGGTGTGGTCGTGGAGGTGCTTCCTCCGAACGCTTTCTGGTACGCTTCGTCCAAATACACGAAACGCCAATTGCAGTAGGGACTGAGTTGCAATCCCTCGTTGGAATAGTTCCACAATTCAGTCCAACTTCGCGCGTTGTCAATGTACGTCCAATCTTTCTTGACATCATTCGGTACTTGATCCGCCTAGGTCCTGAGGTTCCCATCGGTCACGTAAACATAGTAGTCGTCTTGTCTGATCCACTTCATGGCTTCCACCAATTTCGTGCCAAAGATCACTTCGGGACGGTTTCTTCCATTGGCTTCATTCAGGAAGGTCTTTGAATTGTCAATGACCAAATCGTCTCCTTCCCATTTGAAGACGACGTAAAATTTTTTGTCTTCCCCATTAGTCGATAACAGATCATCGCCTTTATCCGTCACCAATTGACGCACACGGGTCTCATACCGATTCACGATATACTTCATGAGCGCTTTACCTCCCGTGATCAAGTGTTTGTCCTCGATGAGATCTTGACCGGTGAGGGTAAGGGTCCAAGTATCGACCACTCTGTTCCCTCTCACGTCGATCGATTTCATGCTCCACCTGAATCGACAGATGGGATCGTCTTTGTCAAAGGTATGGGTTTGATGAGGACGTACCGGTGGTGTAGGATGGGATAGACTGCTCAATCCCACTTTCCATCCCGATTCTCAAAAGCGTAACGGGTGGGGCAGACGATTCTTGAAACTGTTGGCTTTATTCGTCAGGAATTCCGCCGTGCTGGCATTGCTCATCAATTGCACGTAAAACTCTTTCATGATTGCAATGCACGTTTCTCGATCCAACTGTCGTACTTGTCTGGCCACTCTTTCCAACGCACCAACACTTTCTCCTTTGCCTTTCACGATCTTCCCGATCCGAAACAGGTCGTCGTCTTTCACGTTGACTTTTTGTACATCTTCCGCGTAAAACGTACCCTCTATGGGCATGCCGTCCCATTTGTTGATCTTATAGGTGGGTAAGACCCCTGACATGACTCGACTCACCACAAACACTTCTTCGGTCCATCCGGGCAAATACCCTTATTTGAACACGCGATACTTTTTGTTGAGTCTCACGCGATCCCCCACTTTCAATTTGGGTCGAGACCGTGTCCCTTTCAACCGTTTGGCATACAAATTTTTCCACACTTGCTCTTCGTTCTGTCTAGTCACTTTGACGGGTGCCATCTTGATACTCCGATGGTACGACCAATTGTACCCCATGACCAAGTCTTTCAACACCGGTTCATACTGCAACGTGTTCTTGATGGTGAAGTAACGATACATGCATTGTTTCAACGTGCGATTGAATCGTTCGATCACGCTGGCTTTCGTATCACCGCTCGTGGAAAAATGACGATTGTCTTTGCGTTTCATCAAATCCTGGAACGTCTTGTTGTAAAATTCCTTGCCATCGTCCATCTGTAAGCGACGTGGGGTCCATCGATGTTTCAAAATCTTTTCGAAAGCTGCCGTCACGTCTTTACCGGTCTTGGACTTGACGGGTTCCACCCACGTGTACTTGGACAACACGTCCACCACCGTCAACAAGTAGCGGTACCCTCGATTGGATTTGGCAATGTTCCCCACTTCGATCAGATCCGCCACCCACTGCTCGTCGATCCCAAAGACCAAGACGGGTAAGGTAGGAAACCGTCGTCGGGTGGGTTTGTGTAACGTGTAGCCCAAATCGGCTTCCAACTTTTCCCGGACTTTGGCCACGGGTAACTTCTGCGCTTTCACAAACCGTGCCACACCACCCAGACTCCCTGCCACACTGGGATCTCTGTACAAGGACAAGACCTTGTGATACCGATCCTTCTTCTTCTTTCTCGTCATAACAGACTCAGACCCACGAGACACGTCTGGAATAACTGTGGATGGTTTTTACGAAGGAGCGCGTACCATCCGAATGAAAAAGGTTGTTTCTTCAACCACAATATAAAGACCACGAAACGTCCCACGTTTTCTTCCACGTGCTTGTCCAAAAACACTGCACAAGGGTCGTCGCTCAAAAACTCGGGAATGGGAGTACTCCCGTACTGGTCGTACACACTCTCACAACGCGCGCACAGAGCGTTCCATTCAGTCAAGTCAGGCATGATTCAAAAATGATCTTTATTCACACATACATCACACTTTTAATCAGAATCGGACCCCAAGTATTCGATGGGGGTTTCCTTCCAAAGACCCTCACCATCGTACAATTCGTCAAAAATGTGTATCTTATAGTATTTACGTTCTTTCTGATCACACCAGGGTCCATGTGGTTTCCACTCCAAGGCCTGGCTGCAATCGTCATGGACGTAAAACGCCACCCTCATCTTTTCTTTACACTCGGAGCACAGCGTGTATTCGTCGGCTTCCAAGGCATCGAAGAAGAACCGATCCTTCCAGCTCGTGACTTCTCGATCGAGTTGACGTACCAGGTCTTCCAGTTTGTCGCAGACGTCTCTGAACGTTCCTGGCATACCCATCGTCATGGGATGTTTCAGTTTGGTACTCAGTCTCTCGGACAGGTGACGCGCATAAGTGGCGGGCTCGATCAACCTTTTGATCTCTTGTCTCATCATGAACATCAACAGATCCGTACTCAATAGACAATGACGATCCTCCAAGGTCTTGGGTGGAATCGACAAAGGTCGAAACGAGATCGTATCCAACTCTTTGATGTACGACATCAGACACCATTCACTGGTGTACAGATAGGCGTACTGACGCGCTTTCAACAGGGGGAGCATCTGTTGTTTCCACTCGGGACGTTTTTCCAGGAGCTCTTGCACGGTCCATTCCTCCTTTGGACGACGGTAGAATAACAAGTCGAACACCAACAATTCCCCGGGCCCCTTGGGATCGTCCAAACACGCCAAGGGCGTGACCTCCCATCCACAGGTAGACTCAATCAAAGTACGAATCTCGTTACTATCACTGTACAACACTTTACTCGTCATCTTCACCAAATGATACAAGAAAATTGACACAACACTTTTATATACAAAACTAAGTCAACTCTGATTGGTGTATACAACATGTCCTTATACGGTCATAAACAGTCATGATTGGTCAGAAAAAATGTAAAATCACGTCATCACGCATACAAGTCACTGAACCACAGTACAACAACTGATCTTGGCACCTTCCACGTGTTTCTTTCATCGTTGTGCTTTCTTCTTGGCTGGTTCACCCTCTTTTTCAATCCAAACTTGATTGTCCATTGCTTTCATGAACGATTTCACTGCAGCCTTCCCGTCTTCTTTCTCTCTGTACACTTTCCAACCCGCTCTAAACGAATCCACCAATCGGTCCAAGTTGAAGTTCTCGTCTTGGTGGCCATCAGCAAATTCCAAGATGGCTTTGGATAGGGTGGCTTTGTAGCCGTTCATCTTTGTACCCACGTGGCACACTTCTTCCATCAAGATGGTGTCGATCACTTTTTCCAACATAAATCGAATCACATCGGGTTTTTCTTCTTTCACCTCAGGTTTGGTTTCTTCTTTCTTCACTTCACCTGAGTCGTATCCATCGCTTCTTGGATCTCGTCACCGCCTACCATCGTGCCAGTCAATGATGAACACATCCACACGTCCACCTTTATACCATGTCCAATGTCCTTATTTGGTCACAAAGGATGGTGATTGGTCAGGTTACTGAACACCTTTCTTGTCCTTATTTGGTCCTATAGGATGCTGATTGGTCAGATTCTTTGGATCACGTCATTGAAAAAGTACTGTACATGTGACGCTGTACCCTATATAACTCCACCACCCATTTGTTTCATTCATTTTCACCATGGCGCAGTGGAGTCCAGAGGAATCGCCGAGCCGATACATGTTACCGGGACAGCGAAGATCATTTGGGTCAAATGATTGAACCTGACATCCCCAAGAAGAGAAAGAAGAAGGACAAAAAGAAAAAGAGCAAGAAACCCAAACCAGGTAAATCCGTTCAGTTCCATCCCAAAGTCACCTACACCACCATCTATCGGACCTTGAAAAACCAGACCGAAGAGATCGATTTAACCAATGAAGATGATTATCCCTCGAGGATCACTCCATTCGCCTTTAAACGAAAACGACAAAAAGACATTTTGAAATACCAACACCAGTATCGAGCACTCACACCCAGACGTCAAGTCATGCTCAAACACATTCAAGATACATTGCAAAGAGAAAACCACTCTTCTGTTTCTCATCCACAGACACCCCAGACGAATTCGATCCAGAGGCCTTCTTAGAAACCCTCTCCAACATCAAACAAGAAGAAGAAGAACCCTACAAGAATCCTTCACCACCGGTCACACCCATCCTCTATCCTTGTCCCATTCACCCCGAAGAACCTTTAGAAGCCAGGGACACCGAGACTCAGTGGGGTCATTGGGACTACTACAGGTGTCCCGTTCCAGGTTGTTTTGTTTGTTGCGGTGCTCAAGACATCTCATCCTACCTAGAGGCTGCTCCACAACAAATTCACGACTTTTACCGTCAACTCCCACGGACAAGATGAAATGCTTCTGCATCTATGCACCCATCATGTCCATCTCTCATTCAGAGAAAAATCCCAACAGGCTCTTCTTCAAGTGCAGTAAACGTCAATGCGAGTTCTTCCAGTGGGTCGACGAGTACCCCCGAGGGAAAAACCGAGCTTGGCTACTAGCCGATAAATTCACTGTCCTGTTCAATGGTAGGGTCATAAAACGCAAGCGAGAAGACATCTTGTATGAAACCCCCCTCCAACGGGGAGTGCGTCAAAGCATCAACAAGCACATGGGTCCCTTTGAAGGCAATTGGCACCCCGAGGAATTATCACCCTCCACCAAGTCCAACCTGGACAGAATCCTCAAAGAAGACAAACCAGACCAGTACCACTGGGACGAGTTCACCCCCAAGGAAAGATTGTACCTGGAAAAGAGGGGACTTGAGTAGAATGTACAATTAAACATGTTACAAAACTCTCATTCATGTGTGATCATTGACTTTTGACAGATGTGGTGGGGTTCAACCACGAAAGGGAACCCCAATAAAAAAAATTCAAAATTTACTAAAAAAATCAATCAACTGCTCCAAGTCGGGAGACGGCTCTCCATTTCTTCTTTGGCTCTTTGTCGCTCCATGCTGTTGCCAAACTCCTTGTTGGCTCGTACCAACGTACCGCGACACTGCTGCAATTTTTGATGACCTGCAAGATCAGATCCATTCTGGATTTCATTTGTTTCTTCACACTCTCCTTCTTCGCCCGCCGTTTCTCAAACTGAACACGGCGCCAATCATCGCACAATCGTTTCATGTTCTCATCCATATCACGGAGAATCGTCTCGTAACCGCGTGTGGCAGGCATGATGACGCTCAAGACCAGTACTAGACTGCGAGTGACGAGCCCGCTCCGTCTCGTCCTTTATGTGACATGGCTCCACCAATCGGAAGCCTCCTCGTGCGTGACGTCACAAGAGGGGATGGGTATCCCCCTTTCATGACGTCATCAAAAAACATGTGACATCGGTCTACTTAAGAGAACGGACTTTTCCTGTCCGTTCACTTTTGAACATGGCTTCTAGACAGAGTCTACGTTTGTTGGGGATGGGACCTGAATTACAACTCTACCGAGACAAATGTTTCATCTGCTTATTGGGTTTAGACATTGCTTCTGTCCTACGTTGTCATGTGATGCCCTGCTGCGGTAAATTTCTTCACAAACGCTGTTTCCAAAAAGCCCGCGAAACCAGCTTTCAATGTGGACACTGTCGTCTCACGCCCAACGAAGACACAGACACAGAGACAGACGAACTGAGAGCCAATGAAGCGTTAGAGGAGTCGGACGAGAACCCCGTCTGGGTCACACCTCCCGAACTACGAGGACCCACCCTCATTGAAAGGGTCAGAACCGCCATTGCTGATCTGAGAAGTAGTGCCTTTGCTCATTCCATTCATCAACCAGGCATGCCGTCATGGCAACGTCTTCCTTTCCCCATCAACGTCATGGTCTGGTATTTGTTCTGGGTCAACCTGGATTGGTTTATTTCCACCACGCCCACTCTACATTCACGCCATCGTGTACACCCCCGTGGAACCCATACAACTTGTTCGAAAAACCATGTACCGACTGATCAATCAAACGATTCCCGAAGAAGCACGACAGTGTCTGACCAATGTCTTTTACAGAATCCAGTTCAGACGGATTGATGAGCAGCTATTAGCAGGACCCTTTGCCTATCCCTACGATCCCAATGAGATCACCGTCATGCACATTCGTTTCACCAGACATTGGTCTCCTGTTGAATACGTCGAAGACTTTCCTTACACCTCGGAGATTCCAAGTCCTCCATCGAGCCCAGAACGTTGAAACTCTGATGGATCTTGTATAAAATTGTCAATAAAACTTGTTTTTACCATTCAATCACGTGGTCTGTGGTCACTTCCGGTTCTGATGACGTCACTCCCGGGTTGTATGACGTCACTTCCGGTCTGCCTCGGTCCCATGTCGACCGCGCGGGCCTAGACCCTAAAAACCTCGCTCCCATGTTGGCCGCGCGGGCCTAGATCCAAACTAGAACCCATTCTCCTAACGGTCATTTTTCCCATCATGCATTGCGATCCGTCGGTCACGTGATACCTTGCTGCGCTCTGATTGGTCCATTCAAATAATACTGCACTATGATTGGTTAGGGGCCAAACCGACCCCCTTAACTACTGACTTACCATTCTCGTAAGGTCGGCAACCTCTGTTTGTTCCACAGAAAAACCAAAATATCAGAAGTTACGTGGCTGATGTCCACAAAAGCAAAAGCTTGACATGTTTGATGGTTTGTTATGAACGTTTCCACGTGGATGAACATTTCGAGTCGATGCAAATTGCTCGTAAGACCATGTGCTGTTGTTGATTCAATCCCAGTTCCCTTACATTTTAGCTTGCCTGACTGTCGTAATTCCAGTTGTTGCTTTATCTCCATCACGCCGACAGAGACCAACTCATCGGTTGGAAATACGAGTGTTATTAAATTCAGAGTTATCAGTATTTTTAGACCGTGGACAGCCTCTAATTTGCTCCAAAGTCTGTGTTGACGATTTCTTAAATTGTACAACAAACCTCTGGTGCTTGAACCTCAAACTCACTCACAATTCAAATCAGCAGAAGTAGGCGAGAGCTCCTGTATACCCAGCTATTGTTGGGGCTTAAATCAAAGGTTGGAAAATTGTTTTATGAACCGTAATTTTTTGCCTGCGTAGTGGGCTGTAGAAAGGGAGGGAAGAAAGTTCAAATGAGGGCGGGAGGGAGAAGGGACTCGTCCGATCTTCTCGCACTTCAGTGGCTTGTCTTTCCCCTTTACCTCCCCTTCGGACGCCTGCCATGCAGGCTATAATTTTTTCTGCTTTAAATCCCTATTATGTAAAGAGATTGTTACCCTATCCCATCCTAAACACATTTACAATGAGAAAATACACAGAGATCTGTGTTTTAAAAATTTAATAAAAACGTTTTGCAACACATACATATAGCAGCTGAGCTCAAAAAGCTGAGATGGCCTATTAAAAGTTGCCCTATAATTAGGAGATACCTAGAGTAAATACAGTGGCACCCCGCTATAACGAAGATCCCGTTATAATGAACAACAGAATTATACTGAACAACAAAGACGTCACGCGACCCTGTTTTCAAATGCAAAGGTACAAGGATTCCTCTGGTAGAGGAGATGGAGCTTCTAGGTGTAACGGTCGATAATAAATTGAAATTTGAAGGTCAAATTAAGAAAATTAATGTCGCAAAGTGAGCTAACAAATTGCAGTTTTGAAAAAGATGAAGAAGTTGCTTCCTTTAAAGCTGCAGGAAAATCTTTATTGAGCGTTCATTGCTCCACATTTTAATTATTGTGCGGAGTCCTGGCATTTCTGTGGTAATCACATAACAGAAAAACTCAAAAAATTGAACGAGGGGGCACTCCGCTTTGTTTATCAGGACAACATTTCTCCTTATGAGACACTAATTGCTAAAAATGGATATAGCACATTAGCAAACCAAAGACTTGCAAAAATGTTGAGTACAGTGTTTTGAGCAATTGGGAATGGAAACTTACCTACAAGTATTTCCAAGTTATCGACTGCACGTAATTCTAATTCTAATTTATGTGGTGATGCTATTTTAAAATTACCTAAAGTTAATTCAACAAGGTACAGGATTAAGTCATGGAGATACCAAGCTGCCTGACTATGGAACACTATTCCTAATAATATGAGAAACATTGATACCTAACGCAGTTTTAAACATGGACTCAAGGAGCTCGATCTTCTAGGTTTATAGTGACTTATTTCGTATTTAACTTAGTTTGTTAGTATATAAGTAACATAGTTTCATAATTTGCAGTTTGTATATATTCTATAATTTGAAACACTTTTATAGAGTAGTAAGTTTATAGACCCTTATTTGCAATTGTTATCTTACCGGTAGTTTTCTTAGTATATAAGTCTTAATAGTTTCATAATTTTTACAATTTTTCCACATACTATATCTGTTAAAAGATTTTTTTTATGTTTCTTTCTCTTTCTTTCCATGACTGACCTATAAACTAGGTTTATAGCTAAGTGTTAGTCACGTTAATAAAGTATGTATGTATGCCTGGCAGAAGTACAGTAAAAAATATGTGGAAACAAACCCCGCTATAATTAATGAAATCCTGGATCAATATTTACTCCGCTATAACGAATATTTTGTCTTGTCGCTTGTGATAAGAGGATCTGTTCAAGTCACTAAGAACAAACTATCTTCAGGACACCTTTTAATAAACAACTCAAGAAGCGAACCCAACAGAAGTGAACAGCTTTCAACACACAAGGCGAGACTTATTACGTAATAAACCAATAAGAACATGCGGAGTGCAGCATACATTATCATATCTTAACAGCTTGCAGTCCGTAAAAACGGCATGATAATACAAATGGTTGATAAGCCAAACACAACTCCTGTTGGTGAAGATAGGGAAACTTTGACCTTCAAAGGTTTGCTTTATTGGTATGTAGCTGTTCACGTGCAAGTCTGTAGACTGTTTTGCTGTAGACTGTTTTGTTCAGCTTGGTCCATCCAGCTTGGGTACCCAGCTATAACGAATATTTTTGCTGTTAACCAGGTAATTCGTTATAGCTGGGTCTTTGCTATAATGAAGACCCCGCTATAACGAACATTTTTTTTGGTACTGTGAACTTTTAATCTGAGCGGGTTTCCTTTTCCCTTTTTCTTATTTTGGCTTAGTTACCTTATAATATTGCAATTTGCTATGACTATACAAATTGCTGATTCGAAAAGCCTAGAGTAAATACATCAATATTGATAGCTTTGCAGGTCTGCCAGAACATGGTCGATTTACCACAGAGCGGTAATCTGAAGCTTCTTGATGATTCGTGTAACACTTGAAAAGCTGACAACCAAACCCTTGTTTTTTAGGGACCTCAATATCCCAACTGGGGGAGACCTTGTTTGTCAAGGAGCTCAATTCGAGTTCTCGTATAATTCGAGACTTTCAGCATGATTACAAGTGCTTTAAAGCGAATAACCTTACTTAAAGTGTGTTGCCTGCTCGCTATTCACAATGCATTGCTATGGTAACAAACAACACCACCTTCACGGGGACTGGGGTGAGCAGGAAAAATCGTTTTGTTTTATACAATGTACATGGCGTTCACGCAACAGCTTTTCGCTCAAATCAATTTGTTTAAAAAACAAACAGTATTGATTTTTACTTTTGGGATCAAGCCCACTCTTGAGTACTTCTTGGAGACTAAAAAGGTAAGTTGTTAACAGAAGTTGATAGATTAATTTACAACTTGAATAAGGAACTGCTCTTTTGCCAAGTTTCACGCCAGCGCAACAGAGAAATCAAGAACAAGTTTCATATTTTCTTCACTGCAAACTTTGCTCGAAAGCACTCAAATCTTCCCAGGAAAGTTCGCTACAAACTTTTACGAGGAGCAAATTGTCACGCAAAGATCGTAGCAAACTACCATGCACCGTGAAATGTCGCTCGAAAGATCAGGCCGTTCGAAACAATAGATGTCGCAAAAATGCGGCGAACTATCGCGATTTGTTGAGAAAATATCGCGTCGAAATTTCTTCAAAAAGCCAGGAATTTCAACGAAGTTCGTTTGCATTACTTTTGCACAATACTGTAAGTATCTGAAAACTTAAACTTGATATACGAAAACATAGCAATAGGTTTTACATACAGCAACTTTACCTCGCTTTCTGCTCGTCACAATATGGCTGCCGACCAACAGCATTCCTTGCTTGTAGAACGTTTGTTCATAAGGTGTTAATTGTCAATGCTTTGCTTTACAATTATGACATTTGGTACAGCTTCTCTGTTTTTGTTTTTGGGCTTCAACTTAACACCCAGGTTAGCCATTACGAAACACATTGCTCCAAGAGGTTTCTTTGCAGAAAAGTTGCTGACAGCAAGAAGACGAGATGTAGCTTTATAGCCTGCGTAGCTTGGCGGTTGGCGGTTTAAGCTATTTTTTGAGCGCGAGTGAAGCGGCGAAGCTGCAGAGCCGCGAGGAACCGCCTGCCAGGATGACCTGCATTTTTTATTGCCGCCCCCATTACGTATTGTGACAACCCGGTGACAGATTTTGTGAATTGTAATAGCAAACTTCCAGCTATAAAAACAAAACTATCCAATGCGGTGTTTGCTTGATTTTTTTGAATGCAATAACATTACATTACTTACACAAAGTTACTTACTCTACTTACAATATAAACGTAACTTACAAATTAACGATACTAATATACTTACATACATTACATACATACATACATTTATTTTTGTTTTCAAATAAAAAAATTACAAATTGAACATGCCCGCGGATAGCATATGCTAGTCTAGGCGGGTCATGTTAACAAAAATTATTAATAAACAACTAGGTATAACTAAATACAAGAGGATTAAGGAGACTAAAATTGACAACAATAACTAAGGACCAATAATAAACTAACGGAATTACAAATGGTAATTAACAACAGTTACGACGAGAGACTAGAGATACACGAAAATGATATTGTTGAATATTAAAGATACATACTAAGAGGAGAATAAATTCAGCTTTACTTTTTGAATAATAACTGGTAGATCAATGTAACAGTCTTCTGAAGCTAGAATTTCAAAAAGTATTTGTTTTATTTTCCTCTTAAAAACAGTTTTTGGAAGTTTTCTTAAAGACATGGGCATTTCATTCCAGATTTTTGTTCCGATTCTAGAGAATGAGTTCACTTGAATTGAAAGTCTAGAACACAGTGTCTTGTGCAGATTCTCGTTCTGATATTAGTGGAACGCCCACGATCTTCAAGTTATATTGATAACTGTAATAGAGCATCTCGTCGATAGCTTTGTCAGTTCTGTCAACTTTAGCTGTCAATAAATCCAATCTACGAGAGAAATTATCCAGAGCTTTTGATAAACTGGATTCCGACTTCACAAGCGCATCATAACTGTCGCTGAGGAACTGTACATCCTGTGTGCTTGGTAAAGCCGTGGCTGCCGCTTCGTTGTAATCCTTCTGTGACGCCATCTTGGATTGAGAAACTGAAATTCCTTCTTCAGATCATTCAGTTGACACTGACTTACATTACAAACATTTTTTAACAGTTTATTAATATCTTACATTGCTTATTAATTTAGGGCATCAGCTATAAAAAAAAGGTGGCTTTCTCACATATTTATTTTTGACTTAGATTTATGTTTCTCAATTTTAATTTTATTTGTCAAAAACGCTAAGAAGGCATCGAAATAAAACTCTTCTTCTTTTCTTGAAGCAGTGTATAAATAATATTTGGTTACAATCATGCAGAGGTTTAAGCCAAGATAGCGAGCGAAGTTGTCTGTCACGCCATATATTATTTCATTTTTATCGATAGTGATCGTATCTCTGTTTTTGGAGTTCCACCAATTAGAAAAGAGAGACCAAAATAACCGAGCTTTAGAACAGGTAACAAAAGATGGATTAACGTTTGTCTTTCTCCACATAGATGACATTTATCATGTTCCTTGATTGAATCTCTAAAAAGTGTCGAATTTGTGGGTAGAATATGGTGAATTATTTTATATAGTCTAGTGTCTTTAGTAGCATTAAACGGAAGGCTATAAATAAGTCGTATTGTATGCTCTTTTAGACCGGCTTCAGTCATTCTTCGTTCAGCTGTAGGCGTAACGAATTTACTCTTAACAAAGAATTTAGTGGCAGATTTGCAAGAGAGTTTATCCAAAGATGTCCTTTCGTTCTCAGAACGTTTTTCTAAAGGTTCAGTAAAATCTCCTTTAAGAATATTGATCCATTTTTGGGGGACCGCGTGGCATAAACTGTAGTAGTTTAAGAAGTTTGTTTTAATTTTAAACTTACTACAGAATTCGTCAAAAGCTAGGAATCTGTTCCCTTGAAAGAAGTCTTCAATTTTAGTTAATCTGATGTCGTGCCATTTTTTGTAATAAACGGAATATCCATCTATTTTGATATGATGGTTGTTCCAAACAATTTCATTTAATACTTGCTTTTTAGTATAAGGAGTACTGCAATTAATTTTTTGCCAGGCGCACAGGGCTTCTTTGTAAAAATCAATTGGTATATCAAGTTTAAGTAGCTTTAAATCAAAATTACATTGCAAAAGAAACAGGCCACTAACTGGTTGTAGATAGGAAAGAGGTATATGACTCCAACTTGCAGTTCCATTGCTGTCACTTAATCTTCATACCCAAACAACTTTAAGTGCTTCACTGATTATTTGAAAATCTGGCATGTCTAGCTGTCCCTCCTCTTTCGGCACTATCATTGTTCTGTATTTAATTTTAGCTTTCTTATTCCATACAAATTGTGTAATTGCTTGATTTACCATGGCGATGAATTTTGTTGGAAAGGTTAAGACAGATGTGTTATAAACGAGTTTAGAAATCGCCAAGGATTTTAGGATCGTTATGCGGCCATACACTGTAAGATTTCTAGGATACCATGAGTTGAGGAGGCTTTTCATTTTGATTAGTTTCTGTTCAAAATTCTTATTGTAAACAATTTCGTCATTATGCGAGAAATGAATTCCCAGCGTGAGTATAGAGTTGACTGGCCAAGCAATTCCCAAGGGTTCTGCGGTGTTTTTGCGGCTTGCGCCTAACCACATTCCTTCAGTTTTACTTTTATTTATTTCTAGGCCAGAACATTCTTGAAAATTTGACAAAAGCTTGGTATTTTTCGTGATTAGCATAACGTGCTAGTGGTCGGACGTGTTTTTTGTTGCTCCTCGAAATGTCGGAGTAACAAGTGACCACCGTCCTGAAGCGAACCATTGAAATGCCTGAGGATAGCGAAAAATCTAACGAGCCCAAAAGAGAAAGACTTAGGAAATGTCAAAGAGGAAGCAGCTCTAAAACGGACAAAGAAACTAACGATTCTGACATGATTTGTGGCCAACATGGCGACCAAGCTGACCAAGTCGACGAGCAGACAAGCGCTGTTCGCTTTGAAGAAATTAATCAGAAGCTTGACAAGCTTTTGGCGCTTTGTCCTCTAATTGAAGACCTTAAGACCCAGTTAGTGCTGTTAAAGGAAGAAAATACAGAGCTAAAGAAATCATTACAATGGGCGACAGATGAAGTAAACAATTTGCGAAACAACCAGAGTGAAATGAGAGCCCAACTGAACAACTCCAGAGACATGGTGCAATGTGTCCAGCAGGATCTCCAGATGCAGACCATATGCAACATTAAAATCGAAGTCCAGTCAAGGCGGAGTAACATCAAGTTCTTCGGAGTGCGGGAAGCAGAAGCTGAAAGTAATCCGTACAAAACAGAGAGGATCGTAAAACTTCTTCTTGTTAATGACCTCAAAATGCCAGAGGAATACGTGGCGAATTTAAAATTAGAAAGAGTACACCGAATGCCAACTAAATGCTCAGCAAAGACACCAACGAATAGACCAAGGCCTTTTATAGCCAAGCTGACTTTTTACAAGGATAAGGGCCGTATATTTAAGCACGTGAAGAATATCGACCCTAGGTTAAAGATCGGCGTCTCAGACGACTATCCCAAGGAGATAGACAAAATGAGGAAGGTGCTACTACCAGTGCTAAGGAAGGCTAAGAGGGAAAAGGCTTCAGCCTCGTTCAACATGGACAGATGTGTAATTAATGGTCAAATTTACCGTGGACCCGAAACTGAGAATTTCCCTTTCTATGCAAAAGTTTTGTCGTCGTAAAACCGCTATCTGCTCTTATTTAAATTACAAGACTGTGATAGCTTTGGGAATTCATCATGCATGGTAAGCCGTCACATTTTCAAGGGAGTTGTTTACATTTAAGTTATATGCATACTTGAGACTCCCTTGCCTCCTTTACTAACTATTAGTAAAGTAGTCAAAGGTGCCAGTTTCTAGTTTTACCGATGATAATTGCTTTGCTCTAGAATTTTCTTACTTTGCGCGGCTTTAGCTGCACAATTTCGATAAACTCATGCTGGCACTTTCTCATTTATTTGTACTTAGGTTGGTTTTATTTTTAAGTGTTGATTTTCGTTTACATGCCAGGAATGAGCACCTAATTAGGTCTAATAACTATCTTCTTACAGGCAACTACGAAAGATTTTATACCAATTTATATACCCAAATTATAATGCTATTTACACAGATGGTTTTGTCATTACCACCAAAATTCTCTAATTTTTATAACTCAATCAAACCAATTTATTAAGTTTTGAATATGACAACCCCGTTTAAAGCATCATTTTGCTCGCTTAATGCCAGAGGTTTAAACCAAGCTCGAAAGAGACGACAGTTGTTTAGGTGGCTTCATAATTATAAATTTGACATAACATTCCTGCAAGAAACTTACTCAACACAAAATGTTGAAGCAATAGGGAAATCTGAAAAGGGAGGGAACATTGTTTACAGTCACGGAACAAATCATTCAAAAGGTGTTGCAATTCTCTTCAACCCCAAACTGGATGTATGCATAGGAAGCTCTGAAGCTGACAAGAACAGTAGATATTTACTACTAGAGGCTTCCATTTTTGAATCTACATTTTTGTTTTGTAACATCTACAGCCCCAATGACAACAACAGTCAAAATACATTCTTCACAAAGCTCAGTGACAGTCTCAGGAGGCACGCTGATATGCAAATTGTTATGGGAGGTGATTTTAATTGCACTCTAGCACCTTTGTGTTGTGTTCTTCGACTTGAGAGACTCCGATTTAAGAAAGAACCTTTTTAATCCACGACCGGTAAACATTAACTAACTTCAAATTACAATATGTGCGCTTAAGTACGAATAATACATGCATGACAGTTTTGGGTTACGTAACCCTTCGGGGAATTACATAACACTACTAATAAACATTACACTCTTCCCCCGACGCAAATAAAAAATTACAATTCTAAGTCCTTAAACATTGTCCAACAAAATCATCCTTTCAGTTCGATACTATGTACGAATTACATTTCTTTAATTAAACGTTTTGGTTTAGTACGAATTCTGGTAGGATAACGCTTAGAAACTAGAGCTTTGGCTGGTACTTCAGTAACTTTAGCGGGTTCTTCTCTTGTGGACGCATTAGGCGGCTGTGATAAATTGGGCGCCTCTGGTGCGGGGACTGGAACCAAATCTTGCAAACTCAGAGGGCTTGGCGGAATGACCAGAGTAGAATCTGCTTGGGAGTCAGTAGATTCAATTGGCGGTTGTTCGGGATGAAACAAAGGCGTTACTTCAGGATAAGCATCATCAAGAGGAACCTCAGCATTTGGTTCAGTATCTGCAACCTTTGAACCAGCCAAGGATCGCAACTGGTCCACGTGCCGTTTCCAAAACAAATTCCCCACCATAACTTGATAGGTAACAGGCCCTAAGTGATCTTGAATGACTCCTTTGATCCACGGACGCTTACGATCTCGATAATCTCTAACCATGACTGGGTCACCAGGTAGAAAGTTACGGCGTGTGGTATGGTTTCCAAGCTTCGTTTTCTCGGACATTTTAGCTGACAAATCGGGATGCAAGATGTCCAACCGGGTGCGAATTCTACGACCCATCAGGAGTTCAGCAGGGGTGCATCCAGTTGCTGTATGAGGCGTTGTCTGATAACTCAGAAGGAAACGTGCTAGTTTGTCTGCTAGGGTTCCAGGCTCATCTTTCATGGTCTTCATTGACTCTTTGAAGGTTCTTACGGCTCGTTCGACTTCACCATTGGAAGCTGGATGGTATGGCGAGGATAAACAATGACGAACTCCATTTGACTTCAAGAAATCTTTCATTTCCTGAGCAACGAACTGCGGACCGTTATCTGAGACAATGACCTCTGGTAGACCATGAGTGGCAAACAGGAAACATAGGGCTCGAATGGTCATTGATGCAGTGGTTGAGGACATTGGAAATACTTCAATCCACTTGGATTTCGCATCTACTACAAGCAGAAACATCTGACCATTAAACGGACCAGCGAAGTCGACATGTATTCTCTGAGAAGGTCGTGTTGGCCAGATCCAAGGATTGTTGACTTTCTCTGGACTCTTACAGCAATTTGCTTGGCAGGCATGGCAATCTCGCACTGTTTGCTCGACATCGTGATCGAGGCTGGGCCACCACACGTGTAATCTGGCTAAGGACTTCATGTGGAC
>JAHPZR010006847.1:0-5000 GCA_019787425.1 Platygyra sinensis | reverse complement strand
GTTCCGACAATTTTCCAATGTTTCCATGAACCATTCTGTTTGTAAGGCGAAGAAAATGGGCCATTTTCAAGGTCAAATATCTTGGCGATGTTTTAACAAAATCACGTAAAACTTTGGATTGTGATTATTTGGATTATTATCTTTTATTTTAACTCAAAATCAGACTAGGCCAGATTTCGTTGTATTTGACCTTTAAACGGTCTCTTGTTTTTTGACAGACATACCCCACAATATAGGCGACAATATTGTTCCCAATAGGGGTGAGAAATAAGCGTTTGAGCAGTGTCTCTCCAATATATTCTTCGCAAATTTGTAGCGCACCAATAACAGATTCGGATCAATGACAATTGATACTTCTGTCAAATCCGGACAGACAGATATTAAGTAACTTCTTCAGTTTTAATTTGACATGCTGAAAGACAAATATCTATCTTCTGTAGCAGCAACTTATCAGTAGACACTGAGCCAAGGTGGTTCAGTTCAATCCATTTTGATTCAAGTTCGGGAGAACTTTGAAACTGATTCAAATGCTGCACAACATACTGTTGCGTGCTTGAAGTACTTAACAGGTTATCTCTGGAAAATGTTATTGTCCACAATTTTTTTGCAATATATCTCAACAGGGTCTTGTCTTTGTTTTCTGTGCCCTTTTCCAGTTCAGCAACAAGGAAATCTGCTTGATGCTGAGAGTCAGCAAAGCTCTTCCCGCTCAATTTCAATGTGTCAGATTTTGTAGAAGTAATTTCTTTCAGGAAATGCAAAATGGTAGGTAAACAGTCACGAACAAAATACTCTTCAAATCCAAGGTCCATTAGAATTGCCCAGGTTTTCCTTTGATGCTCCAACAGTTTCTCAGGTTTTCTTTTCCTCGCCTTTCCTATATAGTCAGGGAGCATATGTAATCCCGTGGGATTTTTATGGTGAAAGCAAACCACCTACCTAGATGTGTTAAGGGGACTCTAAGGAACACAAACAGTGTTGTCGGGAATTTTGTAACCTGCACTGGCGGCCGCTATGGGGGTCTAGTCTTGGACCCATATGGCTCTACATGGAATCGAGGCTCGAATATAAAATGGAGTGTAAATACAATCAACTATAATAAATTTCCACAGAAATACCAGAAATCTTTAATATAGTCTATCTAATACACATCCATAGACTAAAGTAACTAAATACTGATCACGTGATCAACACTGCCCAAAAGCGAGGCTGGTCGTTTGTTGTCTTCAAATAAGCATCAAAAGCATATTTCGTCTTCTGGAGTTGTTCAGAAAAATGACTACAACAAGTGAACTACGTGATAATATGCTTTGTTTACGTGAATTGAACTACATTTGAATATGGTTTGTTCTCGTAAGACGAAATGGAAGTGAGGCTGAGCTCGCATGCACTAATTAGACCTGGTCTAAGTGTTGAACCAACGTCGTGTCGAAACCAAATTTCTTTTTGAAAATTGGTTCTTTCAGTGCGAAGAAGATATACAACTTGATTGTGAAAACAGAATTAACCAGTTTAGCATTTAGAACCACTGCCCCGTCAAACCAAATGGAATTAGGTTCGTCACGACGTTGGCTCAACGTCTGGAACGGCCTTAGCTATGCGATATGTTTGTCACCCTTTTTACACACATCGCTTAACTGGTTAGCCAACTTCTCGATAATCGTGCGCACACTGGCCTGGGTGCCTCACAAAGAACGCTTCCTGGTAGAGGCTGAAGAGAGCTTGTAATGTAACCGTGTGCGCTGCTTCTCCTCTCTTCATATGGTTCCCACCGAGAATCTAGCTGCTTCACAGTGGAGGGCCCATAGAGATCCGACTCGACCCAGCACTTGTTCAGCCCGCTATAGCGCTATTCTCGATGAATGCACCAATTGTGCGAAGTTGGGCCGTCACGATGTGTAGCTCACCAGGACGAAGTATTATATGCCCAAGATCTTGACGGGTCATCTGCAACTTCTTTGCCGGTTGATACAGTCCCATGTTAAGCGATATCACAGTCCTCCTGTTCTGTCCTACAACTGTCGTCTTAATGTCCTGTGCTTGCATCAGAATGGTAAGCAGTCTGCCCCTCGTGTGCTGGTGCAGCGATCAAGGGAGGGTTGCCAACTCGTGTCAATGACATGGGACTAGCGATAGTGGAGTTATAGCCAGAAGGAAAACTGCCACTTCAGAGTTAATTCTCTGTTCCACCATTTGTGTTCATAGTGCTACACGGGACAACATTCATATGTACCCTTACTTTCTCCTCCCCGCAATTCACTACCTAAATGGTCCCCAACTTTCTCTGTCCGACCTCGTAGCTCAGTCAGCAGAGTAACAGTAGATCTCATTCGGAGGTCGTGGGTTTGATTCCCACCAAGGTCAAAAGATTTTTTCTTTACCTCCGTGTGGTTCCCTGAGTCCCTTACTAGGGCTAACACCCAGTGGGTTATTCATGGGTTCAATTAGCACTTTAATTTACACTTCAGAGCTAATTCTCTGTTCCACCATTTATAGCCAGACCACACTGGGATGTCGGTACTAGGGGGCTGACCGTCTTCAGTTTCTCCATTGGTGATCGTCCTGGTCAAACTGCATCTGAGAAGCCATGTGAAATCTTGGTTCTTGATGTACGATGGACGTTGGTCCTCGGTACACAAACCAAACTGGGGGAAGTTGGGACCAATAGGCTTTCCAGGAGGCGCAGGGCAATCTAGCAAGGTTGTCACAGACTCAGGAAGCTGTCTGATTGAAAGGCAACTCTGACCAACGGGATCCACGGTCAGTTCTGGTTCTACATCGCCTGACTCCTGCCTTTGGTAAATTGCCATCGCTGTGCTGTGGAAGGTATTCTTGCCATCAGGAGTGTCCTCTGCAAAATCCACATTATTGACTGCAAAAAAGACGTGGCTACCAAAGACTACATCAGGGGATATATATAGAGCATTATTCAGCTCCATGCGCTTTGAAACGCCAGCTTCGATTTGGGCCTCTACTCTCAGGATCCTGTTGTAGTCCACTGACATTCCAAATCATGTAGCATGGCTATGAGCTGCTTGCTTCTCACGGCCTGATGTACAGCTATTCCAACGGCTAACTGCAGCGGCAATCCAACGAGGATCTTACAACATGGGACTTCTTGTTTTTGACTTGCCTTTCAGTTAAACACATCGACACAGTGGTCTGGGATAGAGCCATTGCACGATCGTACACTTCCTCAGATTTCTTTCCAGCAGAAAGCTCATATTTTGGGCCTTGTATGATCCATCTATAAAAACAAAACTGAAAAGCTCTGCTGGTACGTTCTCATCGGGCAGGTTTTTAGTGAACCTGTAAACTTCCACTTCCCACATTTGGTGATAGATTTCCTAATTGTTGCGGCGGCATCAAACAGAGTTTTCATATCGGCGTCTATGTTGCGGTCTGATTCTCAGCCATCTAAATTGCTTAATCTCTTGTCCTCTTGATACTGACTCGGTCAGCCTCATTGACACGTTTAGGTGCATGAAACTCTATCTCTGGTATCTCGCGGAGTAGTTACTGCTTCAAGGCCTTTCGTCCGCCCCTCAGATTTTCCACATTGTTAGATTCTAGTATGTAATTCGGACATAGTCACTATTTTCCCACTCCTTCAATTCATCTCTGTCATTGTCAGGAATTCTATTTGTGCTAAAATCTTACCAGCCAACTTCTCAGATGATGATTCAGATGTTTCTTTTTCGTAAAACATGCGATTCATGAATTGCCCAGCAGTTTTTGTGGTACTTTATATCTATCGAATGAGCATCATCTGAAGGAATTGATGTGTTGAGTTTAACCGAGAGCTTATCATTGCCTGACATCCCAATGGCAGCGCGAAGGGACTCACCAGCAGAAGGTACTGATGTTATGCAGGTTCTTACGATAACCAGGTGGGCCATCGCAGAAAAAACAGACATTATTGTATGGAGACGTTTTCGAACGGGTTAGTTGTGGAATTTCTACTGATGAATCTAGTTGTGATTTTCGCCTGGACTCATTGGGGCCTTCGAGCTGCACGCCTCTCATACGTTTCTCTTGCTCGTTATGTATACTGCATCCTTATAACATGATCCATGCCATGATGCCCGCCCATCCTCAAGCTCTTTGACAGTTATTCCACGCTTCTGTGTACTGAAGATTGCCGTATTTACTCCATTCCTCAATCGATAGTCGAACTTTTGCGTGAGCTTCGGGTTTTTCAATTAGATTTTCGCTTTTCTTCCTTTGACAAATTATACATAAATGTAAATCCAACCCTTGGGCCTCAGGATCATTTGTTTTTGAACCAGAATCCGTTTCCATATCTTCTTAAGGCTGGGGTCCACCTGAAAGCCGTATTTTGGCTGGGTATTATGTTTTTAATGCAAATATCTCGCTTACGTTTCAAGCAATCAAGAATTGCTCCACTCATTACACATATCTATGTTTTGGGTTGTTTTGTAAATTTTTTGGTGATTTTTAGGTATATTTGGAGATAAATAGTTTTTCTCAAAGGATTATTAAAATTTATAGAAATAGGAAATTTTGAAGATTTGGTGTTGTTTTAATATTAGAGTTTGAAGTGAAAAATTGGTAGATACCGCTGACCAAAATCGTCGTTTTTCCTGATTTCAATGAACTATTGATTTGAACATAGTTTTTAAACATGAAATATCTTTCTCTTTGATAAATTTAACTCTCTCATTAATTTTCCATACCAAAACTGATGTCTTTGATGCTTATTTGAAGACAGCAAATGACCACGTGATCAGTAGTTAGTACTTAACTCTATGGATATGTATTAGATGGACTATATTAAAGATTTCTAGTATTTTTCTGGAACTTTATCATAGTTAATTGTATTTACACTCCATTTTATATTCGAGCCTCGATACCATGTTGAGCCAGATAGGACTAAAAATAGACCTCCCAAAGCGGCCGACGGTGCAGCTCACAAAATTGCCAACAACATGTTTTGTGTTCCTCAGGTTTCCCTTAACACATCTAGATAGGTGGTTTGC
>JAHPZR010006846.1:0-17502 GCA_019787425.1 Platygyra sinensis | reverse complement strand
GGAGGCAATCCATTTTCCACGAAAATTTGAGTGGTCGGTTCTTACACGGACACGCTCTTAAGACCTCCGCCTTTCGCTTTCGATATCTTGTTAGCAGCATTCCAGTATGGCAATAGGGCATTCACCAAATACCCAGCAGACATAGCAGACTACATGATTTTAAGCAGTCGTTTCCCGAGGGATTTTGCTGGGAAAGAACATTCACTTTTGAAGACGGGGGCATGTGCATCGCCACGAACAATTAATATAAAGGTCCGTATACACGGTGCAATATTGCGCGCAATGGCTAAATTGCAGCGTGTATCCACCCCTAAAATTGTTGCGCGCAATATTGCGCGCAATATTGCAGCTTTTCCTTATAAACCATGCCCTAAACTAACCCCCAAACGATTTTTTCTTAGCCCTTATCTGAAACTCACCCAAGGAAATCTATCTTCCTTACTACCAAACCCTACTTCTAACCAATGTTTCTGTTTCCAAGTAACCAACAACATTTTCACACAACTTTTTAGTACTTGTGAAACTAATCACAAAAAATATATCATAATTTATCAATCACAGGAAAAAAGTTTTAGGTAATCAACAACTCTTGTTTGAGGTTTGTCTACTGATTTCCTCGTGCAACCTCACGTGAGCTGAACCCTAGGAATTACTCATTGTTTTTTGACCAATCACAGGGCACTCTGCCAGGTTCCTTAGCTCATTTCTCGTCAAGTTTTCTTTCAATTTTTAATATCTTTGGGAGCAAGTTTGTCGCCACCCTGATCCAACCTCGCGCTATTAGCGCCAGATGGGAATTTACTCCGAAATTTCCGGCCACAAACGCCGGAGACCCACACATCAGTTCCAATGCCGCTTTTACGGCGAACACATCCAAGCGTTGCGGCTGCACCGGTCAACATTCTGTAACGATGCTTATTTATGCATGTTAAGTTAATTTATACAGTGACTGTAGAGAACTCTGTTATTATAGGGTAACCAAGGTCAAGGCCGCTTCTATAACTAACATTGAGGAATGGACCTCAGCTTTCACCGGTTATATGAATGCCATTATTAGCATGCACCCAAATCGTGCTGCAGAATTATTAGAATACCTTTCTTTAATTCGTTGTGCAGCGAAATACCATAGGGGCCTAGGCTGGTGCGTGTATGAAGTCAAGTTTTGTCAAAAGGCTGCTGCCAACAAGTCCATTTCGTGGTCTATCAAAGACAGCCAATTATGGCTGAAAGCGTCCCTTCATACGTGAAGGAAGATATTGGTGTTTCTAATCGGGACCCTCATCCGCGCCAAGTACATTTAGAAGAAAGGAATACGGTACTTGCTACAACTTCAACAAGGGTTGGCTCTGTGTTAAGACCCCCTACCCCTTTGCACACAAGTGCACCAAGCTGGGTTGTGGAGGGGATAACCTTGAGCTTAGGTGCCCTACCCCCTCTGAATCCAAATAGCAGCCATCCGCAAGGGCAGGGAAATCTAACAGTGAACAAGATGGCTCCCACCATCGCAACAAGTAGTTTTGGCGGCTTAGTCACCCCGGTTAATGTTTTAAATCTACAGAGTGCTCTTAGTAACCACCCAAACAGGGAATTTGTAAATAAATTGTTCCTAGAACTGAGAAGGGGGCCAGGATTTGCTACTCTGGTTCTAGACGTTTTTCAAACAATTTACCGACTGCCTCTCTAAATTTTGAGGTTGGCACTTTAAATTTGGCCGAGGAAGTGGCCAAAGGGCGTACTACGGGCCCCTTTTCTTCCCCGCCTTTTGAAAATTTCCAAGTTTCACCTATTTGCCTTGTTCCTAAAAACATTGAGACAAATTTCGGGCTATATTCCATCTGTCCTTCCTCAAATCAGGGAATTCCAGCATAAATCATTTTATTGACAAGGACGATTTTTCATTTCAATACATGGACAGTTGACAATGCCATTTCAGCTATCCAGGGGTTCGGCTCTGACTGTCAGTTCATGGCCAACTTACTGACATAGAATCTGCATTTAGGCTCTTCCCCATTCATCCCAACAACTGGACACTTTTGGGCATGTTCTGGAACTATTTCGATAAAGTGCTCCAATTTGGGCTCCGTTCAGCCCTTTGATTTTCAAGCAGCTTTCTGATGCCATTGAGTGGATAATGCAAAATGACTGCATGATATCGTTTGTTTGCCACATCTTAGATGACTTCCTTGTAATTGTACCTCCAGCTGCTACTGTGCCCCTTGATTCTGTTTGTCAGGCAAGCCTGTCTAGCATGATCTTGTCCTTCAAAAACCTAAACATTCCCATTTCACCAGCCAAAACAGATGGCCCCTGTAGAGTTCTTCAATTCATGGGAATCATTCTAGGTTCACATAAAATTGACGCCAGGCTGCCAGTGGACAAGGTTGAGCGGATTAAAACCACCCTCTGTGAGCTCGATCCAAGCGATCGACGACCCGGCAAGAGCTCAATTCCGTTGTCGGTACTTTACATTTTGCCTGTAAGGTGATTTTCCCGGGACGCCCTTTTGTACAGCGCATAATTGTCCTTACCAGAGGCGCTAAAAAACCCCATCACCGCATTAAGCTGACAACGGTTTTTTTTTTTTACAAATATATGGATATGTGGAGCATGATTATTAAGCAGTAGAATGGTACAGGGTTGTTCCTTCCCTTTGGGACACCTCTGCCACCCTCTCCCTATTAAGGGATGTCTCTGGCTCCGTTAACTGGTTATGGGGGATTCTTTCAAACCAGTTGGTTTCAGGGCACTTAGTTACCCAATCAGCAGTTAGGATACCCTGGCGTGAGCATTCTCTGGCAGGAATTTTTTGCTATTGTTGTTGCTTGCCACTTGTGGGGACACAAGTGGACGTCCAGGCGCATCAAATTCCATTGTCACAATTTGGGTGTGGTAGAGGTAATTCTCGAAAGTTTAAAGTCCCCAGGGTTATGAACTTGGTTAGGGACCTTACCCTATGAACCCTGAGACACAATTTCTACTTCCAAGCTGTACAAGTCCGTAGGAAACATAATAATGATAAATGAGTGATGGTGAAATTGCAGCTCGGTAAATATATATATCTATATGAACGTAATGTAACACGAGCGTGGGACCTACAAAAAATCTGAGTCCCGATTGGATTTGAACCCATGACCTTCCGAACACCGGGCGGATGCTCTATCCACTGAGCTACGAGAACTCATGGAGAACCGGGTCATTTAACTGAGTTCTTACATGACATGCGTCTCCTGCCTTTGCAGAATTCAGCAGTGAATAAAGTAAAAAAAAAAAAATAAAAATAAAATAAAAGCTGGCTTGTAAGAAGTAGAAACGAGATTTGCCCGAGGACTTACCCTAGTGGCCGGCAGTGACTGAACTCGTGGATGCTATACTGTGAGGAAGCTATAATGTGGCGGAGAGAAGAAAGGGAAGAAAGAGAGATAGCCAAAAAGGAAGAAGACAAAGAAATAGAGTTCATTATGAAGTCCACCGGAAGAGTTTGTGTACAGAGAATATCATTCTTTTAATCAGTAATTGACGTGGATTCAGAAGTCACTCCCTCAATTTAACTCTTTATATTAACATCTATCTACAATGGTAAAACCAAGAAAACGCTAGGTGATAGGGCGTTTGCCGTGGCAGCCCCCAGGCTTTTTAATTCACTCCCTCGTGAAATCAGACATGAGACATGTTTTAACACTTTTAAAACTAAGGTTAAGACATTTTTGTTTCGCACGGCTTTTTGTTAATTTTACCAAATTTAATTGCTCATTATCTTTTTTTTAATACGGTGTAAATACATGTATTAGCCAAACTTTTCGCAGCTAACGCCAAATCATAAAATTTGTAGTTGTGCGTAATAATATGATCTTGCTGCACTTCCATGAAAGTATGATTGTCGTTCCTGCGAACATTCAAGTGGTAAAGGCCCTCTGCACGATCCGGTCAAATTATGCTGAAACGAAGTTACACAGAGGGACTCGTACCAGTTCCGCCCAGCTTTATTTGATTTTAACGTCCCAACGTGTAACTTGCGTCTCTGCATAATTTATTCCATACTATGTGGGCAGATCTTGCGTAGGGCCTATTCTTTCCCAATTAATACAAACTTGCACTCTCTTGCATCATTGGGTGTCTAAAAAAAAACAACCCAAAATCATATCCAAGGCCAATTCCCAAAATTATTGGAGGTACAAGGCTTTTGAAAACAGAGTTCTGAGCTTTTGCCATGCAGCAGTGGCACAAACGCACAAAACACGGTAAACAATATTTAGGAAGTAATCCTAGTATGTTGGTTCCCAGAAGTAAGCACGGTGTCACAACGCTTACTATTCTCCGATGCACCCGAAAAAAACCAAGGAAGGGAATAATTGAGACGGTGATGGTAAGTGGTTCCTGGGATGAAGACTCTACTGTACTCGGTGTCGCAACAACTTGAGTAAGACTTTGGAGCGGAATGAGAAGTGGAAAATTCTACTCAATCTAGTAGTGATTTTCCAAAAAAATACTTCGAATCAAGCAGTAAATTCAATCGGGCCTAAATGGGAACTTGTACGTGAAATGAACTGGCTGTAAAGAAAAAAGCATGAGTGGCTGACTGACTGACTAACTGACTGGCTGGCTGACTGGCTAACTTTAAAACGGTTGAATTGTTAATTGCATTTACCGAAAAAGTCACTCTTTCAGAAGCCAGTACTCTATGAAAAAGTGTCCCACAGAACTTAGCTTCGAGAACAATTTTATTTTCATCCAAGAGGATGCCGCCAGTGTACAGCGCCCTTTGGAAGAACTAGCGAACAGCGAACTAGAGATACTCCTTGACGTAAAACAGCCAAAACAAATTCAATTGCAAGATTTATTTCATATCCTCATACCCTCTTTTCGATTTGTGACCTTTTTCCTTCTTCTCTTGATTACACTTCTAAAAAAGTTCTTCTCTATTATTCACAGACATTGTGTTTCCTTTTAAAAATCTCCTTCTTACAATTGCTGTTTATAAGTATTTCCAAACGCTTGATTATATTCACATGCACTGATTATATAAGCTCACACGATTGTTAGCATATGTTTATCACGCTATTTTAGTAACAAACCATGCGTTTCCTTTATGTTAAAGTTAAACTTTAAATCACTCAATACTGCTATCATTGGCAAGTAAAAACACTAAATGCTGCTAGAAAATATTTACCGAAGAGAAACCTCACTTGAATGGAATAAACAAATAGTTAAATCACTACTCAATAGCTAATTGCAGAAACGTGAGGGGACTGGGATGAATATTGATTCGATTGAAAATCTAAGCATTTCATCTGAAATGCTACTGAAGGAAAAGCTACCCAGCCCAGTTTAAGAGTTTTCAGCGGAAAATTGTTCAAATCAAACCCTGCAAAAGTTGTAACTAAATTCCATACAAATCCTTATATAATTTTGTGGCTTGTCTACCCATTGAAGAGCTACCAATTTGCCATTTTTCTCCTCCAAATACTTCTATTCTTGATTAAGACTCGCAAATTTAGTTGATCTTTCATTTGAATATCTTAGTTTTTCAAACAAACGGAAAACAACCATACTCTTTCCCAGTCCTCTCACGTTTCTGCAATTGGCTATTGTAAACAAGAGGGAGCGCCCACTTTGAGATAAGCATCCTGAACTTAAGATGGTTATACTATAAAGAATACATGAGAATTTTTATTCCATAAACTTCTCTAAGTAATGCAGTTACTGAAAGTGTTAAAATCAACCTAAGAAATTTCGTAAGTAAAGGTGTCAGAACTGCGCCACGATGTCCCAGAATGGACGGGGCAAAATGCGTCAGTTTTATTATCAGTAATTAAAGATCACGGAACTTAATACACACTTTTATCTAAAACCCAAAAAACTCATCAAAAGTAACAAGAAAAAAGAAAATACGTAGATGAGCGCAAGTGAGCGCTGCCTATGCCCCAGCCGCGTAGCTACAGAAATATTGTTTTTATTGTAATGTTACTTAAGCTATATAATCAATTACCAGTGTTTCAGTTTCATCTTTATGGAAACGGTTTGACATTTTAAGTTTCTAAAAAAAACAAACAAACAGAAACCACTTTTCTCCTCCTCCTTATTGTGGTTTGATTGTCGTCTGGCCCTTACTTGACGTTGTCCGGCAATCCAGAATGAGCAACGGCATGCTCATACAGGTTAACGTTCTTGTAGTCTTTGTCATGATTCAAGATGCTAATGCAATGATCCACAAAGTGATAGCCTGGCAACTTGACACCCTCCTGCCTAGATCTATAAAGGTACAAACAACTCGGAACAGTCACACCGGGTTGCGTGCATAAGCGTATAACAAATGAAATTGCACTGTTTCGCTTAAAAAAAACCATTACTGATCAGTAACTGCTTGCGAATCCTCACTAACCTGAGAAAAAATACTTCATCGCTATCTCCTACATATAGGTAAGGTTACGCGCTGTTTTAACTTTGTGGTCTAGCTAGTTTCGAAGCCGTCTTTATTCTAATCCCAACAAGGGACATCCATAATCAAGAAGTGAGAGCTTAGGTTACTGATTCTATTCTTACATAATCCCCCGGGGGGGAGGGTAATCCCCTATATATGGGCTATATATGGGCTATGTAGGGTATAGTTTTTCAGCGGTTTTGGTCATAAATACGGTATCGATTTTAGCTGATTTTGGCCATTTTTGTCATAAATAAGGTATGGCGTTTGTACTCTCGCCTTTATGTTGGTGTGTTTTTAAGAAAAAGTCATTTTTCATCATAATCGAAAGGAAAATCAAGAAAAGCCCTTCGCAAATTATGGTTACGGTAATTTAAATTTGGTCTGAACTAGGAAACTAATTACAACGCAGGTCTGGGACAGGATTTTGATGTTATGGTCAGGTCATAAATAGGGTTTCGAATTTTTGGTCAGGTCATAAATAGGGTAGTGAATGTTGCATATTCTTGTCATAAATAGGGTAAGGGTTTTGGGAAGCAGGCCGCACAGCCCCCGCCCAATTTTTCATGGAGCCGACCCAAGGCATACTCCACTAAAAATTGTCTCTGTCTTGATGAAAGCTTACTTGTAAGTAGTTCTGAAGTCACATCGGTAATGGACATTTCCTTTAAGCAGCAGAGCCATGGTAATATCACCCGTCAACACTCCATCACGCAAATACATTTTCTCAGTGGATGGCTCCCATTTAAGCGTCCTCTTCTGCATAACAGGACCATTGGGGGGAAAGTTCACACCATAAAATCGAACTTTGTTAACGAAAGTGTCGCCTTCCAGTCTGATAAAAGAGAAGACATACTCCGCGTTACCGAGCAAAGATACAAGAATGAAGAGGATTTAATTAAAGGTATGGCTAGCAATAGAATTTAATAGACATTCCTACCAAAAAGATATAAGTGCTCCAGCACAAGGGCCAGTGTTACCAGAAGCAATTTTTATTATTTTGTTGCTTATGGATATAAACACAAAGGGACACTTCAGAAAAAAAAATTGTTAAATTTCTAGTTGAAAGGGTTTCAGGATGACAATATCTAGCAGCATCAAAGCAAGAGCCTAAGGGGCCAGAAGACACTACTTGTGATGGTCTGGAACTAAACAATTTGTATTAATCTGGAACACAGTGCTACGTTATTCAATACAGGAAGCATCGGCTCTTACTTACGTTATGTCATTTGTAGCGATGCAAACGCCCCCGTCCTCGAACATCAAGCTTCGCTCCCAAGAAAATCCTTTAGGAAAGGACTGCTTGAAGTAGTCTGGTATATGGTCTGGGTATTTAGCAAAAACCCTGTTGCCGTAATGGAATGCTGTTGTCAAGATATCATAGGCAAAAGGGAGAGGTGCGCCTTCTTTGACTACAAGGTCCATACTCTGCTTTCCTCTAAAACACAAACAGAAAACCAAAGGTAAGATAACCTCTGTTTATATGAAATGCAGAATTTTTCCGTCACAGAGTCCTGAGAAAAACGATGACAAAAATGTACGTGGGATGATCGATTTAAAGAACAGTTCTGAAGTTCCCAGCTAAGATCGTTCTCTTGGTGCAACAGCAGTCATTCTGTTTCCATATGAAACCTCAATTAAACAAGTAAATATTTGCTTTGGACATTGAAAGTCTGGTGTCAAACATTCACAGCCGTATGGTTGTTAAAAATCGTTTCTTTGGTGACTTTCAATTGCGTGCACTGTGTTTAAGAGATAAACATTTATTCTATTTTCACATGCTTACACGAACCAAACTTAAACCGGAACGATGCTTCCAGTACGAGTCTGCGACCGCGGCGAGCGGAGAAAACTGGAAGTATGGCATCACGCAGAGAGATTTGTCTGCGGTTAGCAATGGTGAAATTTTCTGTCATATAAAGCTTTGATCGGCTGTCATCTCTCTTCCTCTGAGACATCTGGCATATGTTGTTGTCAGATTTGTGTGCGTGTCCAAACTATACTTATTTACCGCGTGCATATTGTCGCGAGGTCTTATGTGGCTAAAAACAGAATTGCGATGGCGCCAAATATGAAAGGTTTCGCGCTCTTCACTCGCGCCATCAACGACGATGTATCCTTACTTGCACCAGACAAATACTGGTATGTCCTAAGTAGCAGTATTTCTAGAGGACGCCCAGGTCAGCTCTTAAAGAAAGATTCACTTGTGTCGAGTTTCCCCGATGAATTTAGAACTGACGAAGTTCACTTCGGCTGGCCGATGGAGACATTTGTGACGGTAAGGCCTACTCTGAGTAAATACTTCGAAATTGCCGCCTCGCCAGTTCAGCTTCGCTGGCCGTTTTGTTAGCCAACAACTAGAAAAGTACTCATTGTCGGAAGAAAGTGCGTTTGCATGTTAAAAATTATTCCGTGACGGCGTTTACAAATGCAGTGCCCAGTGAAACCGCTAACTAAGGTGGATGACAAAAAGGTCAACGATTGTGAATCGTAATTGCACTGCCAACTAGTGGAAAGAGAGATTTGATTTGCTCTAATGCCTCACCAAATCTGCAAGATAGGTTACTGAATGTTTTGTTCACGAGGACTAGTGGGTCATCAAACAGTTTGACCTAAGGCGAAAGAATTAATCATGAAGCTTAAGGTGGCCGAACACAGTTTTCGCGCGCGCTTTTGCTGATGCAATTCAGCACGTGCACAAGGATTTCAACAAACAAACAAGCCGTCAATAGAGCGATCATTTTATTTACTCAACACTCGCACTATCTGTGTTATTTTTCTCTATAATTGAAAGCAGTGTATTGATGGCTTTAGTCTTTCATTACAAAGATACGTTAGAAAAGGTAACGATGCAAAGAACCCAGCAATTTCCAGCTTTTGTTTGTTACCGAAGGAACCCAGTTAAATGCAGCGCATGCGTAGTAAGTCGAAAAAATTGCGATTGAGTGAAAAATTGACTTTCGGAGATACGCCTATTTCTCGAGAACCACTCATTAGAATTTCACGAAATTTAGAGCGAAAATACTTTAGGAAATAAATAACTGGAGGATTAAAAAAAATTAAAATTTAACAAAGGAAATTCAAGATATGCCAGTGAACCTTCAACGAGGGATAATTAAAGATCTGTTTGTGAAATTATTATTAAAATAGCGCTAACATGTGAGTATCGTTACAAGCTTGTTGCATGCAAATTATAAAGAAAATCTAATGACTAGATTTTCTGCAAATAAACAAAACTGGTTTAAAACGCCTGTTTATAATTAATCATGTTGCCATGGCAACGGCACATACGACACTTTAATTATCAAAAAGTTGAAGTTTGTGTTGTTAACTTGCTTGCTGCCAATTTTGGCGACCAAAGGATCAAGGGTTTTAGAAGCAAAGGTAAATGAAACAGAGGTATCAAAAACTGTGTTCAGCCACCTTAAGAGTGTGTCCGTGTAAGAACCGACCACTCAAAGTTTCGTGGAAAATGGATTGCCTCCATTTTTTCTACACAAGTCAAACAACATATGCAATGAACGAAAATGCCCTTTATTTCGATAGATTCTCTTTTTTTAATTTTTTGAGGAATTTTTTTTGTAGGCACCCCGAAAACCACAAAAACCGGAAATTGAAACCCCAAAAATTGGGGGTTACGCAATGCTTGCTCAAACTTCGCACATTCGATGAAACAACCTAATTCTTTCAGAATTACTGCATAATTCTTTCTTCTTCCCACACAACTAAAAACTATCTGCTTATCTTAAACGCAAGCAAAGTTATGACGTCTTAACGTGATTCTCTTAAAGACGTCTTTGCCATCTTTGCTGACATAGCCTCCAAACAAACAGATTTTTTTCAAAAGTGGGACCTCTTCATGAATGATGACTGTTATCAGCGTAATGTACTAAGCTTAAGCTACAATTATCTGTATTAAAAGTTGTGGGCACTCATAATTTTGATACGCAAAAAAATCGACAAAGTAGCGGAAATTTCAACAATTTGTGTGGAAATGACGAATCTCATCCGTTGACTAAAATGCGGTTTTGAGTTTCTCAGCGAACTTTTTGACATTACCTGATTAGATTTATTGAGTTTTAACGCTTGGAGAACTCGATGAGACTTATTTTACGCCAAAATATCGAGAAATCTCTCAAGCCTCACGTTTCTTTTGACTGACCACTACCGATCGTCATCACGACTGTTCCTTCACGCATCACGCATTCTTGGTTGAATTGAAGAAGGCGTTGATTTAAAATGTCTTATCCCCATAGAAATGAGCAGCCTTTTATGATTATTTCATACTTTTTCAACACCTTTTCCTTTTATCTTCTTGTTTCTTTTTATAAGATTGCTGTAATATTAGTTTTACTTGAGTCTTCGCCGAAGCCGGTAGTGTAAACAGTTGGGGTCAAGGTCAACAACATTCGTTCGCTAACTCACATTTGACCGTTCGGGAGACTCTTTTCCGCTAATAATTAAGTTGCTAATAAATCAGGAGAGCTCATAGAGAGATTTTTACCCTAACTGATATCCGAAATGGACCTTTTTACGGATACCATGCCTTTCCGATGCTTCTAATTAAACAACAAATATGCCTAAGGCCCAGTTCAGACGCCGAACTTTTCATGAGCCGAAGCTAATACCTTGAATTAAGCACGGTACATGAAAAGTTCGGTGTCTGAATCAGTTAAGAACGGCTATTTGAATTTGGAACGGCTCAGCCGTTGGGCCGCCACGAAGCTCTTCGGAACGTATCACAGGATTGGTTGAGAAAATTATATACAAACAATGGTAACAATGGACCCTAGCCCTAAAACAGTAGAGCTTCGTGCCAACAAGATCCAATGAAATTAGAGGTTCTAGAGAGCTTCGTGACAACAGCAGCCGTTCTTCCCGCCTGCCCCAGCCGGGAATTTCGCCTTTGGAACGGCCTTCATTCAGACGCCGAACCTTTCATGTGCCGAACCTAATGCATAAATTATTATAACTTATTTTACAAGCAGTTTAGGTTTCCGGTTTTTTTTTACAAGTAGTTTTGGTTCAAACTGAATTAAGTTCGGCGAATTAAGTTCGACGTCTGAATCAACAGGCGTACTTTCGTTAATTTGGGTCGGTCCAAATTCGTATTAAGTTCGGCTCATGAAAAGTTCGGCGTCTGAACTGGGCCTAAGACACCGCTTGATTTGATGCCGAGTAAATCGAGTAACATGATACTGTGTGCGAAGTCTCACCAAGACAAGTATTCGTATCAGACTCATAAAAGTATGGCATCCCAGTCTTGCCAATTTTTAAAAAATTATAGGGCATACTAGATTAAGACAGAGTTTCCTCTTCATAGTATTCTTAGAGAAACCAATTTTGACACCTCAATAACCCGGACACGCAGTTTTGTGCAATTCGCAAACGATTTCCCTGGAAGCTAGCAGAGCATTGCACAGTTAAATCCACTACTTTTAATAATTTTTAAATACTTTTTAACTTCCACACGGTCGTTTTGCTTTCCTGTCAAAGTTTTACAAGGGGAAATATAACCAAGTATCAGGCACATCCACGTGCTATTGTCTAAAATGGGGCTCACGGCATTGCCTTTTTGGTTTGATGTTTAGGGAAATATCAATTTTATTGCTTCATTACTCTGGTAATAAAAGTCATTCTAACATGCAGTGATTCAAGGTTTAAGCTAGGGTTGTGCGAGTGACCGTCCAGTAGCAAATGTGGGGCCACATGACCTATTCGACTAGGGGGCTGGGGGTTTCGTGCCCCCGAAAACATTTTGCAAAATTGAAGCAATTTTTGGTGCGTTTCCCACGATTTTCAGCCGAAACATTTATAAAATGTATCGTTTGGACTTGAACAATGATAATGCGTCGTTTACTTAGCTAGCCAATAACCTAAAAGAGATTGAAACAGCCCATACTAAACACACATTTGTGTTAACACCTCCTTGAGTGTCTGCCGGATTACGACGTCATCTTGGGAGAAGTGTATAGGTGTACACCTCTGTAGCCACAATCGTCATTTATAAATGTCAGTTGTGAAATCACTCCTATATTTCGAGGCTTTTAAAACACGGTATGTGGGCTGTTTGTAGCGCACGTTTTTTCAGAATCACTTTTAGGCCATGGTTATCCACAAGAGTTTTTCTGCAAGGGTGTTTGGCTATCAGTGTCCAAGGTGAGGTTGCTACACACGAAATGTATCAGACTTGAAAGGGAAAAATGTCCGCTTTCTTTATCGTAGAGAAACCAGGTTAATGGGAATTCCACCAGGACCAAGAAATTAAAACTGCAGTACTGAAGTGGCTGCCAAAGCCGTTTAAGGCCTGGGTCAGGAATGTAAAGTAGAATTATGGTTGGGCAGCTATATCTCTTGTTTTATTTGTTTTAACAAGCTGAACTTTTCCCTGATTATAAAGCTCGACGTCCTGCCTTGCCTTAACCAGGAGGGAGGGGGTGTCTCCAGGCAAACATTGGTTTAGTCATAACTACCAGTGTGACGTCACGTCATACATCGGTGATTTTCGATATGGCGACCAAATTTTTTAGTTCGTTAACTAAAAGAAATGTGATGTGACTTTTTGATGATTCGATTACTTTGTTCAATGTTACCCAAGATTCAAAATATATGAAAGACTTCTTTGCAGTAATTTTCGGTTGGATAAGTTATTCGAAAGCCTCATATTTGGAGTAGAAACATACTGGCAACTGCCTGAGACGTCGACAAAGTTTAATGGATTGACAACGTTTTTCCGGAGCCCACGCAGAAATGCGGAGATGTCCTGATCCCAGAATAGGAGGTTTGGTTCATGGTATTTTAAGTTTGCTCTGTGCTGAGAATTAAGCATTCAGTACTTATGGTTCGTCTCAACAATCCCTTCAAAGTTAACGGAATGGCGTTTGGAGAGCAACTTCAGAATACCCGGCCACGAATTGCGTGACGTAGTCCCGCAGTGTTGTATAGCGATATTCACTGTTTACAAACAAGTCTTTTGATATTTAAATTTTTGCCAACCACAGAACAAAAGAATCCTTTGTTTCGAGAGCCAATAAACCTCTGGTTGGCACATTAATGACAATAGGAGACGTAACGATGAGTATCGCCATTTTCATTGGGTTGATGAACGTAAGACGAGTAAAACTATTGCTCCCGAAGTGGATAAAATGAATATTAAAACTCTGGATTATAGAACGAAGTCTTTTCATGTGTAACGCGCTTGTTTCGGCTGATGGATTTTAGAACGAGGTATATTCATGAGTAGCACGCTTGTGTCGTGCATACATTAAGTTTTTCTCTTTTGTTTCCATATTCAAATATTTATTGACTGCGGGACTTCGGGAGCAATCGTGGCCGTGTTTTCTGAAGGTTAGCCCTTCTGGAGCACATCTACCCCACAAAATTTAAAAACACAAGCATTCAACCAGCTAACAGCTGGTAAACATAGACACTCTTGACCTTTCACCAATCGAACAAAGTTTAATACGCAAGAAATGAAACCGACATGTACGCCCTCGAACTCAAAAAGGATTGTTGAGCAAAATGGCTCATCACATTGAGAAAAACTAAGGATGGCTGGAAAGTTATATCAAAGAGGAACAAAACCTCCTATTATGGGGTACTTCTGTTGAAAACTTGAAGAGAAAACGGCGGGCGTTTTGGGTGGCCTTTACTTGACCGGAAGTCAAGATGGCGGTAACCCCACTTGACCCGATTTGTTTTCAATAAAATTTGGAACTAAAAACGCACACAAAACAACAAACAGTTTTACTCACAGACAATATCCACTACAAAGCTTGCACATTTATTAGTGAATAATAGCGCAATGATAGCTTGTGTTATTCTCTTTCTATTTATTCAATGGAGTCCCGACGCCAAATCTGGGCAAGCCGAGCGAAGCTTCGACTTGTTGCTATGTGACGTCACACTGGCAGTGATGAGTCGGTCTCTGACAGATACTCGAAAACAATAGAGTCACCCCCTCCCTCCTGGCCTTAACATATTATTCTGAACACATGACATGCTACGTGATCATTTTGTTAAAATTTGGTGAATTGGTGGCGAATCTTTATCATATTGATTGAATAAGCCATTTCGATGAAAATTTAAATTGTATATCTGCCTTGCTGCGTTTTCATTTTTAGCAGATATAAATGATCAAAAATCGAATTTTGTTAAAAAACCACCTTTCACCCTATAATTTTTTGCTGCGAAAAGCGGGACGGTCATTCCAAACGTGAGAGGATGAAAATAATTGCCCTGCATCTAAACACGCGTTTGCTGGATGATATTACTAAAAACCGCTACCAATTCCTCAAATAACGGCTATTTTCCGCTAAGCCTTACGTGACATGTCACGTGACCTGTCAGAAGTACCAATTCTACTTTGAAATTTTCAGGACGTTAAAATCTAACTGTGTGCTAAATTTGGTTCCACTGCGATTTTTTCCTTTAGAAATATAATTAATAGATTATTTTCACCTTTCACCGAAAGCCTTTGACCCAGGCCTTAAACTACTTGAGTCAGGTGGGTACAGTTTGTAAGCCCGACAATGCAATTCATCACTCTGCTGGAACTTTTTTTACTTCGTCTTTGCGCATTTTTTTCAGTCATCCTCCCTGGCATGAATATTTTTTCTCCGCACACTCCCCCCTCATCACATTTCTAATGGTCCATCCCTTTCGAAAACTATTATTGCGAGATTTTACCTGAAGGCTCTTTTCACGTCGCTCAACGTGGCCTTTGTGCCAATAAATTCAGCCAATATCTCGTTCACGTTTCAAGTAACGCCAAATCCCTCCTCTTAGAACATTTACCAATGTTTTGCGGGTTTTAAAAATTTTTGGGTTATTTTTGGGCATTTTGTGAAAGAGATATTTTTGTTGAAAGATAGATTAAATTGAGGAAAACATGAAATATTGAAGATTTGATGGATTTGGAAACTTGAAATTAAGTGGAGAATTAATAGACGGACACCAAACAGTCCCCTACCAACCTGACGCTCTTTTTTGAGGGAGTCAACTGTCTGGTAGTGTTCCCAACCCATTTTAATCTTAACAATTCCCTTTTAAAACTACTTCAAATTTCACTCCTAATCAGGTAGAATCCCCCCTTAAGTTAATTTGATTTGATTGCAATCGTGCCAACAGTCAGGTTATGAAGCAATTTTATGTAAAGTTAGGTACGATTTTGCAATTTTAGCACCATCATCTTTTCGTGCAGATAAACATTGTAATTCGGCATGTAGCGTTTCAGATCTCTCTCTTTCTGGTGAACATACTTCCAGGAACTTTCTCATTTGTGCTTTCACTTTTTCCCCTCTCCCATCGCCAAACAGATGAGTTTAAAAGCGTCCTTGCACTAAGAAATATCATATCACCTTGCACTAAAATACCTCAATAGGCTCAACTAATTTATTAGTAATTGAAATTCATGAAAAGAAACTCACTAAAGAAATGTCAAATGTAAGTAGTGAACAAATGGTGTTGACATTGACCGCAAGTGTTTACACTACCGGCCTTAGGCCCGTTTCAAACGCCGTGCTAAAGTCGTGCCGAACTAAATTCAATTTGGCTCGACTGTAGCACGAAATTGGCACGAGTTGGTTTCAAACGTCGAGCCATGGCAAGCTTAATTCACTCACTGGGCGTTTAGAAAAGAGACGATATTACGAACCAGCGGTCCAACAGTTAAATCCAAAATGATAATTTTAGTTATTTACTCATTTAGTTCGGCACGGCAATAGCACGCCGTTTGAAACCATGCCGTGCCAAAGTCGGGTAGCACGACAGAGCTTGCCGTGCTACACGGCAGAGTCGAACCTTATTCTTAAATGGTTTCAAACGCCGTGCTGCAGCCGCGCCAAAGTCGAACTTAAATAATGAATCACAACCAAAATTAGAGCACGCTTATAAGAACCAAGATACATGTAATGAAAAGACAAGGTGTTGAAAACGTATAATATAATTTAACAAGGCTGCCCATTTCTGTGGGAATACGAGGTTTTAAATCAACCCCTGCTTCAACTAAGAATGCGTGATGCGTGACGGAACGCCGGTGACGCCGGATCAGTATTTCAAGTATAATTCTCTGAAGGCAGAGTGTTGTTCAGGTGAAGATGTTTTGGCCGTTCTCTCAGCGGGTTTCTTGAAAACCAAAAAGGTGTTTGAATGTTTCAGATTACTGTTTACAAAATGAAAACGGCCGCAATGAATTTCCTCGATCGACTCTTGGGTAGCCCTCGATCTTGTTCTTGATATTATCCTTAGCCTTCTGCAGATCTACCCGGAGAATTTTCATGGAGCCGTTTAACAGTTTCTAAAGTGCTCGCGCGGTCTTGACTTTCATGATAATAATCTCTAGCTCGTGACAATGAGTGGAGCAATTAACAATTTGGAGTAACTGCAGAATGCACGGCAAGTTAATATCACAGAAATATAAGTAGCGTCATCTCACTCTGCTTCCGAACACATTTGTTTTTCAAAACACGCCCAAGTTTCCATGCATGTATGCCTTAACTGTACAAATTATATTCTGCATACATTTTTCGCGTCGCGTGGAAATATACTGATTTAACTGCCGGTGAATCCTGGCTGGCTCGTAAATGACAGTTCAACCACACCTTAGTTTATTTTAATTAGGGGGCGGTTGGCGGCTGGTCTAACAAATGTATCACGCGCTATTTTTTTTTCCTTCTCCCTTTCCAAAAAAAAAAAAACGCCTGATGGCAGGTTACAGATAACGCATCCGGCATGCTCCCATAGCCAGCACGAAAACACTGTCCGTAGCTTCCACTGCCAACTGGATCGAGAGAAAAGTATTCATGGTATTCTGGGTTGAGATTTTTGCTCGAGTTGGACGCACGTTTTCCTGTTGGATCTCCATTGCGATTGTGTTGAAATGTTATTTTCGTTCCTTGTAAGATTCAGGCTTTAAAAGCTTTCTCTGTTTATATTTTAATCGTTTTTTGAGAAGAAATGCATTTTGAAGGAGGCGAGGGCGGTTTTTCTCGTTCATTTAAAGTCCCTATTGCTTCAGCGTTAGCTTCATGTCGTGCAGTGATCTCTGCCGACTTGTCCCTTCGTTACATATCAAGTCACCCTTT
>JAHPZR010006843.1:0-10509 GCA_019787425.1 Platygyra sinensis | reverse complement strand
GACTAAACGAAGGACATTTACGGTTTCTTGACTTAAAAAATTTGAAATTGTTGAAAATAAATGATGCGCGCGCGTGCACGACTTCAATAATTGACAACTCAATCCGGGCGATCTTTTTAAGGTCCAAAGTTTAATAATACGTCGAGAAATAATTGGAAACCGTTGTTTGAATTAAACTTTAGTGAGAATTCTACTAAAACAATTAGATTATTCGCTCTCGAATTCTATGGGGTGATAGTTGATTCGGCCTTCGGCCTCATCAACTATCACCTCATAGAAATCTCGAGCTCATAATCTAATTGTTAATTAGAACATGATATATCACCCTGGACGGCCAGTCCCTTCAAAGGTCAGCTGAGCCAGTCCAATAAGATAGGTGATATTTCTCATATCTCAACAGATACTATCAACCTAAGGAGCTGGCTGGTGGCGTAACCTTCGTCGGTGGTGGCGAGTATTCAACTGGGGTCTTTGCGATGGATTTCTCGCAGCCTCAGTATCGGTTTCCATATGGTGCGTCTCAACTGGACATCACCTCTGCCTTCAAAAAGAGCGTGTTTTTTGCCGATTATGTCATTATATCCCTTGGCACGGGTATCACTTCTACCAACAGTGATCCTCATATCACTCAGGTAGGTTGCTTTGTTTGTCAGCATTTCACCTCCACCAAGAGCAAGACAAAATGAATGACCTGGCCCAGCAAGTCTGCAAGCAAGAGTGCCAATAACACCTGTCAAGTTAGCTTGTTCGAGGTCTAGGCAAAAGGCGAAAAAATTTGCTCCGAGTACCTTTAAAAAAAATTGTTTATTCGACGCTTCTCCTATTCCAATGTTCTTGTTTATCCCTTACAAATTAAAAGCCATACAATCCCGTTTAATTGCTTCTTAATCGGATGAAGACCATCCGGCATGCCACTTCACTGATTAGAAGGCCCTCTACAACTTCACGTGAGCGAAATGACAGGACTTAGATTTCAGTGATTGTAAGCGCAGGTTTTATGTCTTAATAATTACACGTCTTGACACGCTCCAGCGGCGTGTCCATGGTTCGCTTCTTGGCGAGAAGAAGTCGGCCAAAAATACCTATGGCGAGATCAAACGAGGCTTACAAGCCCCGACGTGTAGCAAAAAAGTACGTTTACTAAGTTATTCACCGTACTCAAATTCGGTCAAAATTTCGGTGACCTGATATCGGGATCAGGACAGTAGACGAGCCTTCTTTTTTTTTTTTTTATTTTATTTTTTTATTCACATTTTTATTCACACCGCAAAGGTAGTTACTAACACGGTACATAACTCTACTTACATACATCTACTTACATTGCGCCACGTTACTCAGTTTACATTCATTACTTGCAAATGCTTAATATTACATTGCCTGCTTACAGTACACTATGTTACTTACTTATAAACATCACTTATACGACACTAACTGCCTACATTACATTATGTTACATTACATTACAATACAATACATTATCGCTTACAATACATGACATAACCTGACGATACGTTACATTACTTACTTACTGTATGTTATTGTTTAGGCCTTGAAAATTGAAACTGTGGCTCCTTACGTTAATTTATGAAGCTGGACCACTTCTTTAAAAAAATATTTTGTTTGTTTGATACAGAAGCTATGTTACGTTCAATTTCAATTTTATCATATACAAGATTTAAGAAATCCGCGAACTGAAATTTAACGCTATTTAGTGATTTGCAATAGAGGAAGTATTTACCTATGAGAATTAGGTGGTTTAGGGTTGAACAGGAAGACCAATTCGTGAGAACTCCGTAAATAATTTCATTCTTGGAAAGGCTAAGGGTCTTTTTAGAAACAGAATGATACCATTTAATAAAATCCGACCAGAAAGAAATAGCGATGGGGCACGATACGAATAAGTGACCGACTGTTTGGTCTACGTTTGTACAGAAAGGACAATGAGGGTCCTGAACCTTTTCCATTTTGTACAAAATGCAATTGGTGTAGAGAATGTTATGAATAATCTTGTATTGGAATATTGAAAGTTTAATTTCTTTGGTCACGAGAAAGGGTAAGGAGTATATTTTCTGTCGCTCGTGGATATCGAAACCACATTCTATAAGTCTTTTCTCAGCCGTTGGAGGAGGGAGATTCTGACAATCAATTAGCGCTTTGTAAATTGTTCTGCACGTAAGTTTATCGATTTCAGGTAAATTAACTGTGGCGGCTTGCTGTTCTTCTTTAAGGTGTTTTTTCCATTCACTCGATATTGCTGAAAGGAGGCCGTGATACTGTAAGAAATTACTTTTCACCTTAAATTTTCGTGAGAATTCGTTGAAAGACAGAAATCGATTGTTGTTCTCATCGAGGAGACTGGAAAGTTTATGAATACCGGCACGATGCCAGTTTCGAAAATACACGGAGGCTTTGTTGATTGTTATGAATCGGTTATTCCAAACAATTTGATCGAGGACGTCTTTCTTTGTTGTGGGAACAACCTTATTCAATTCTTGCCAGTGCGAGATTATGTCTTTGTAGAAAGTGGGTAATTTTGCACTTAAGTTTAAATATTTCAAGTCGTAATTACAACGAAAAACAAGTGTTCCACCGACACCAGATAGAAAGTGTAGTGGGATGAATTTCCATGGTTGATTGCCTTCAGAGCAGAGACGTCTGACCCAGGATATTTTCAGTGCTTTATCAAACAGTGTGAAATCAACCATGTTTAGACCTCCGTTTTCTTTGCTTTTAATCAAGGTGGACTTTTTAATCTTTGAATTTTTGTACTTCCATACATAGTCAAAAATCAGTTTATTGACTTCAGTAGCGAACGTGTCTGGCGTATTCAGCACGCTACACACGAAAGTAAGTTTAGAAATCGCTATAGACTTCACTATATTGATTCTGCCATATATCGATATATCTCTTGACGACCAAATGTTTAGTATTCTTCTTAAGGGGTCAAGTCGATCAAAAAAGTTCTTTTTGGCTGCAAGTTGTTCATCGTACGAAAAAAATACTCCAAGGGCATAAATAGGTTCTTCACTTAATCTTAGATTTAGAAGTGTATCTCTTCGATATCGTAGTGACCCTAACCACAACAACTCTGATTTAGTTTGATTTATTCGTAATCCAGAACAATTTTCGAATTGGGCAAGTAAATTAAATAAATTTTTTAGTGACTGGATATCTCTAAGAAAAACAGTAGTATCATCTGCATACTGCGTAAGTTTTAAAGTGTTTCTTTCATCGATTTCGATGCCTTTTATTTCATTTGAGCGCCTTATAGCATTACCCAGAATTTCTATCCCAATAGTAAACAGGATGCCAGAGAGAGGGCAGCCTTGTCTGACACCTCTTTCCAAATTAAATTGCCTAGTAGCAAAGCCGTTGTTAAGGATGCAACTTGAAATGTCACTATATATTACATTTATCCACTGCCGTAATTGTGGACCAAAGTTGAAAGTTTCCAGGCATTTCTGAAGATAATTCCATTCAATGGAATCAAAAGCTTTTTCGAAATCGAGAAAAACGGCTAACCCGGGGATATTTTGCGTCTTTGTGAAAGACATGATATCAGAAATAGTTCTAATACTTTCTCCGATATATCTCCCTTTGACGTAACCTGTTTGGCTTGAATGAATAATTTTAGGCAAGACTTTTTCCATTCTGATTGCAATGACTTTTGTTGCAATTTTATAATCATTGTTCAAAAGGGAAATTGGCCTCCAGTTTGATAAATATTCTAAATTTTTGTTCTTTTTTGGTATCAAGGAAATAATTCCGAGCCGTTGGGAGATGGATAAGTGACCGTACTCATATGCGTAATTAAAGCTATCTACCATGAAATATCCCAGCACCTCCCAGAAGAATCGATAAAATTCAATTGTAAGCCCGTCAGAACCAGGTGTTTTGTTATTTTGGAACTTGTTGAGCGCATCTGCACATTCTTTTATTGTTATCAAGCCTTCGCAGCGTTCTGCTTCTTCGTTATCAAGCGTTTTAAGGTCAGATGACTCGAAAAAGTGTTTGGAGTTATCAGTTTCAAGAGAAATATTTTTCGATTTATAGATATTCCTAAAAAAATTCTCTTCTTCCTCCAGTATTTGTTTAGCGTTACGTTGAACAGAGCCGTCTTCTTTTTTTAATGAAGTTATGTGCTTTTTTCTGTGGTTTCTTTTCTCCAAGTTGAGAAAATATTTATTATTCTTTTCACCAAATTCATACCATCGCGTTCTGCTTCGGACTATTGTACCTTGAGTTTTTTTGGCAACTATTTTCGCAAGTTTGTTTTTTACGCGGTCCATTTCAGCTTTTGTCACTTCGTTAAAATTTGCACGGATTTGCTCTTGGAGATGACTGAATTTTTCTAATAACTTTTTCTCTTCATCGCGCTTTTGTCTAGCTTTTCTTTTCGAGAAAAGAATGGTAGCTGCTCTTATCTCCATTTTAATCATTTCCCATAGGAGCCCTTTATCAGTTACTTCACAATATTTTGATGCAAATTCAGGTATCTTTTGAGAAATCAGTTCAGTATAGTCTTTGTCAGTTAACAATGAGTTGTTGAATTTCCAGAAGCCAGGACCACGGTTAACTTCTTTTTCTTCAGAGATAATGGATAAACTTAATGCGGAATGATCAGAAAAAATATTGGGAATTATTTTAACAAATTTTAGTGACGATCGCATATCTTTTGAGATTACTAAATAATCCAATCTGCACTGAATCTTCATCGACGGATTGCTCCAAGTAAAACCTTGCAGACTGGGATGTTTTTCTCTCCAAGTATCTATAAGATCGTGAGTAATTATCATCTTATTCATTTCCTGGATAACCGCTTTCTTGAGTTCAACTGATCGGCCTCCTCGCTTATCAAGCTCAGTTAAGGCGCAATTGAAGTCGCCACCTAGTACTAATGTTTCATTTGCATAATTAGTGAGCACAGAACTGGACAAATCCCTAAGGAAATGTATTTGTTGCGTCTGATCATTCGGTGCATAAATATTCACAAAAATAAACTTTACGTCGTCCAAAAACACTTCGCTTAAAACATATCTGCCGTTTTTATCGCGGATGATTTTATCAATAGTCACATTGATCTTCGGCTTAAAAAGGATCATCACACCACGGCTGTGATTAGAACCATGACTTTCAACAATTTTGCCACCCCATTCAGTTTCCCAGAGCTTAATAGTTTGAGGGGACGAGTACGTTTCTTGAAGGAAAATAACATCCGCGTTTTGTTGATGCAACCATCTAAACAACTGCCGTCGTTTGGTGCTCTTGTTCAACCCTCTGACATTCAAAGACAAAATTCTATGCTCCATGTGGTAGAACTAATTTATAGTGAATGTGTTTTACCCTTTCAGTTCGCAGATTTGAATTCGTGAGATAGAACATATGTATCGCCGCATTTAAGAAATTATAACAGGTGAACGCTTGAGTGAGTAAGTAATGCTGTGCTTCACTTAATGGTTTTGTCAAAAAAAGGTTATCGTAGAACAAAAAGGACGGAAACACGAAAACTGACATATGGATATCACATGCAGATTTACTGCATTCTACAATAAACATTACCTGTCAAAGTCGGTATTTCTTGTCCGAGACGAGATCAAAAGTCCCTAAAAGTTTCAACAAAGGCTACTGAAAGCTTGACTCTTGATTGTTTAGCCACTGTCCATAATCCGTCCGTAGTGTAGCCTGATTCTCAGACGGTCCAGGTCGTTCGCGGTTTTTGTCACGCGCTCTCTCCCTTCCCCGTCTGATGGACTTGATTCAAAGCCGTGTTCTTGACGTCATCGCGCCTTGTGAATTTTGTCCAATCAGAGGGAACGTTACAGTTCCTCAGAAGTGAGGAATGCGAGGAATGTGACTGTGCAAGGAATTACAATTCCAAGATGGCGGAAAATCTGGACGCCTGCATAGAGAAAGCTTGCCGCGTTTTCGGCGTTACTAAGCTATTTCCAGAGCAAGAAAAGGCATTGAAAGCTTTCATCGACAAAAATGATGTTTTGCTAAATCTGCCAACGGGGTTTGGGAAGTCATTAGTGTTCCAGATGGCTCCGCTCGTTCACGCGGGGCTTTCAACTTGTGATGATGGTTTTGCTGCAAATCCCATCGTCGTAGTGATTTCCCCATTACTTAGCCTCATGGAAGACCAAACCAATTTTTTGCTGGCCCAGGGAATCTCGGCTGGGTCGATAGGAGAAGACAAGGCTGCCAACGCGAAGATCGAGAACGGAGAGTGTTGTGTTGTGTTTACTTCACCTGAATCTCTGTTGGGAAATGGTCGGTGGAGGAGTATGTTGTCTTCGGACATTTACAAGAAGAATTTAATCGGAATTGTTGTGGATGAAGCACACTGTATTAGCCATTGGTGAGTGTTATTTTTGTTGTTAAAGAGGCCTTTTTGGCCTGCCTAAGCGACTTTTGTTTAATCTTTCATTCATTTGTTAAAATTCTTGTATGTCCTCAGCCTCATCAGTCACCTCGAATTTTTGACAATTGCTCTATCATTCCAAGTGATCTTGTATTTTCTCTGAAACTTCTACATCAGCTTCAGAATTTTTTATTGTACTTGTCTGTGGTTATTACATATGACAGACAAGAGAAGACATTATTTCATAATTTATCTTACCCTTGCACAATTACATTAAAAAAAAAGACAAGTTGGCTAAGGAAAATAATACGAGCTTTTATCTTATTACAATATGTAGTTATTTTTTGCTTTGTTTACAGGGGAACTTCTAAGAGTCAAGAGGCAGTGGCCTTCAGACAATGGTTTTTTAAATTAAGTGAAATTCGGTCCTTGGTGTCCTTGGTGTCCAAGTTTGCAATTATCCAAAAGGTAACTCAACCTGTTCCCTGTTCCCAACTGTGACACGATTTTTGATGGCAGAGTGGTTAACCCAGTGGATGTCTCTGTTTTGACGATCACATGTCATATCCCTTGTTGCAATTCTAAGGTCAATGTTGTCAAGTACAATTTTAAATGTACCATCACTCTGTTTGGCTATGTCTGGATTAGATATTGCTTTGGCCTGCATGGCTTGCATTTCTTTCAGTGGGCCATCAAAGTTGACACCATATGAATCCAGTTTTTTCAGGGCGGTTTTATTCAAGACTACTAGTTTCATTGTGCTTAGTTGTTCAACCAGTTTCTGCAGAAGATAAATAAAAAGAATAATGATTCTATTTGTTTGTTGTTTGTTAACTTTTTTTTTTGCTGTTTTTTTTATGTTGCCTCTGCAGACCTGTTGCTTGCAAAAGCACTAACCCAAAATTCATATATTTGTCAGGACCTTTGAAAGGTGTTAGTTTTCTTTGTGCATGTTGGTGGGTGAGAAGGGGGCATTAAGGTTGTTTACACAGGCAATTTTGGTTGTGGCAACTTGATGCAATTTTTGTCGCTGCAGCAAAATTACATCAAGTTTCAAACATGTTCGAAACCCCAGCGAGATCACAGCAACAAATTGCTCTGAAAATCACACATGGTTTACACATGTGATTTTGAAGTTGCAACTTAAGCGCAACAAAAATTGCATCGAGTTGCCACGACAAAAATCACCTGTGTAAACGGGCCTTTACAGAGGCAATAGTTCTGAAATACATAACCAACAATTGTAGCCCAGGTATACTTATTTTGTTTAAGTAGTTTAAAATTGAGATTACTAAGAGAAAACAATTCAGTTACTACAACAGCTCTATTAATGAAGCTCCCCCTACATCCCCCCTCCCCCTTTTGCACCACCAATGAAGGTGCACACACACACATTGAAATTCAGACTTTTAATAAGCATCCCTTCTCGAGTTAAGAAATTCCCCACCTCCAAGCATCTATAAGTTTGTAGGGGTAGACTTTTCAGTGGTAAATTGAAAATTTATAAGCCCACCCTCTATCAATTCCCCTGCTCTTGAGGTAAAAAATTAAACCAGCCAAACACAGATTTCGAGGATAAATTGGCTAGTACAATATGGCAAGAAAGCTGTATTCCGATTTTGGTTCCCAAATGAGGATAACTACATTAATACAAGGATGTCATTGACAAAAACCTGAGTTCCACTTTGCCTGATCATGACTGAAATGAGGGACGCTGTGGCATTCATGTGCATATTTCTAGACTTCAAAAGAGTAGAGCCAACTACAACAGCAGCAGGTGTCCAGTCACAGCCTTTCTCCTTTACTGTTGCACATGTCATGAGGAAAGAAAAAAAAGGGGTGCCCTTTCCTTCCATTCTTTGCTCAGCTTTTGTAGAGAAAAGTTCTCCATATCATCAGATCCACTTTTACGCAGCAAAGATGGGTTCTTTTTAGAACAAATCGTTGCACTCCCTGCATAATGCTTCCAAAGTTTTTTTAATTAAACAGTTTTTCAGGGAAGGACACCGAAATGCAGCATCAGCTATCTGCTTGTAAGTCCCCTTTCTTGCCAAGGCCTTGCCCAGGGTCTGAAGATCCTCACCCAACGTAGCTTTATATTCCTTATCGCAAGCTGGATAAGTCAAAATAACCTTCGATAGAGAAAAAGTACATTTATTATAACAACGTCTTTATTGAGAATCGGAAAATTTCTTTTTGATCCGTGACAACGAATCAAGAAACACTTAGCTAAATAAGATGTACTGCACTTGGCACAGTAAAAAAAATAGTTCACTGACCTGTACTCTAGGGTTTTCAGCGGCATTGCCTTTAGGTTGAGTTTCGTTGTTTGCTTGGCATGTTCTATTCGTCTGAGTTGGCAACACAGGAATATCTTGTCTCGAGCTCGTTCCGGTAGGAAAGAAATTATGGTGCCAAGTGTTTACACAGTTGGGAAATGCGCGCACCACAACTGGAACAGAAGGCCTGACTGTTTGATATCCAATAATCTGAACGGCTGGAGTTGCATTTGAAGGAAACAACGTTTTGTTTATCGATTTCATCGTGGATTTGACATTACGGGCAGCTTCAAACGACGGCGCCACAGACACTTCTTCACTTAATCCTCGCTTAATGCGGACTGCGTTCTTCTGTGAAACTTCTTCTCTAAGCTCGTCTTGAAGAGTTTTAAGACTAGACATCATCTTTTCAACCTTTATCAGCCGTGGAAAACATTTCTTTTTGCAAACATACTGCGATCCTTTGCATGTCGGCTGCAACTCTCCTCCTAAAATACTGGAAATTGTCCCTCTTAAATCCCACTGCGAACGTCCAAACACAGCTATTCTCTGATTGTTTTCGAGTGATTCGGCACATATTAAACATTTAATCAAACTAGCTTCAGATGAGACCGCTTTCTTTGGAGTAGAAGTTAACATAATAAAACGCTAGACAGAATTGCAGTTACTGGGAAAACCCGCAAAAAGATGTTTCCATTGTCAACATTTGTACCTTTCTTACGAGCGTTATTATTGGCTACTCAAACACAAAAGTCGCGATGACGTCAAGAACACGGCTTTGAATCAAGTCCATCAGACGGGGAAGGGAGAGAGCGCGTGACAAAAACCGCGAACGACCTGGACCGTCTGAGAATCAGGCTATCCGTAGTGTGGAAATGTTTTGGTTTCTGGTCCGTGATATACTATACCTTCTATAACCAGCTTCTCGACGTTGAAAAAAGCCATCTTCCTCTCTTCTCTTGCTTGTTTTAGCTTCGGGTGTAAGGCCTTTCTTATTGCATCGACTTCTTTTGGGAAATCATCCGCAACTCCATATTTTGCACCTTTTGGTAAATTCTTAATGTGGGATTTTATAAATTCTTTATCCTGAAAGAAGGTTACCTTTGCAATAATGGGTCTTGGCTGCACTTGCTTTGAGGTCTTGGGGCGTGTAGGTATTCTGTGTACTCTGTCAAATTGGATGTTTTTAAGTTCGTCATTGGTTATTTGCATCTCCTTCTTCAAGAATTTTCTCAGCGTTGTCTCAGTATCACGTGGAGATTCATCGTCAACATCTTTGACGCCGAAAAACTTGATGTTATTGCGCCGGTTGAAGCACTCTTGCTTGATAATTCGCCGCTCTAGCTCATTTATTTTAACAATCTCTTTGTTCGCAGTAATCAGTTCTTCGGTCGCTGCTTTGACCTGAGATTTTAAATCTCTCACCTCTGCTTGCGTAAACTCGAGACTTTGCTTCATGTTTTCTTTGTCTTCCTCGAGCTGAATTATCCTGGAACGTAGATTCTCAACTTCAGGAATAAACGACAGCACTTTGTCAAGCTTCTCCTGTATAAGGTCTAGCTTATTGTTGCAGATTGTGCAGCTGCTTTGTACGCCTTGTACATGCTCTTCAGTCGGTAACTCATCTTCCGTTTGAGAACTAGAAGCTCGTTGTCGTATGCGCTTTCTTCGCCGGTTTTCTCGGCCCTTATTCTCACTTTCGGTTAGAACTTGTGGTGCTTGCTCTTTTTCCTTTATTTCGTCTGGCATTGTGGCTAAAGAAAATTATTTGCCTTGTTGATAGCAAGAAATTATACTTGGGAAGGCGGAGCACTCGAAACCGCGACCGCCATCTTTCGCGCCCAGTCCCAGTCTCTAGACGAGCCTTCT
>JAHPZR010006840.1:20000-23222 GCA_019787425.1 Platygyra sinensis | reverse complement strand
CCTTATTTTTGACGTCTAGATCTTTGTTTGACCTGCAGTTTGATGTGTAAAGCGCGCATCAGTTTAACTCGCACATTATTCGTACGTAGGCGGAGCCCCGCTCTACAGACATCCGCCTATAACAGACAGTTTTGTTTTTCGAATCCCTGAAGCTCACATGCATATTTAACTTTCCAACGTTTACTTTGCGAGGTCTTATATGAAGATGTAAGTGATTGTGCTAATGAAGAAGACTTGACATGGCTTGGCAGAGCTTGATCTCTTTCTTTACTATTTCTTTTCTTTGCGGTTGGATGCTGAGGCCCTCCCTCCTACGCAAATAGAGCCTCTCAACTCTCCTCGGCAAAACTTTCCCAAGGAAGTGGCTGAAATGGGAGAGCTAAACGGAAGAAGGCACGCAGGCCCATTGTCCACTGCGCGCATTGTCGTCTTCTCGTGAATCTCCGCGAGCTTTATCTCTCCATGGAAGACAGTGGCAAAAATAGTCGCAAGCAGAACGCAGCTAAGTCGCTGGGCCTTATTTCATGGTTCACTGGTGGCGTAAGCATAAGCATAAACATAAATAGCTTATGCTCCAGTGAGGACACCTGCGACATAAACATAAATATAAGCCTTCTTCTAATGCTTAACATGAAGAGGTGCTCGCTGATGGCTGAAAGTCTCTCCCTTATGCTTATAGCAAATGTCACAAGACATAACAGCGATATAAGCAAACGCATGAGAAGAAAACAAGGCTTCGCCGTCCAATTACAAAACAGTAGACTATATCACTTACGGCTAATTACATACATTACTTACGGTACTTACAATACTGGTTACTTACACCACTGTAAAATGTATTCGAACCCTTTTTATCTTAATTTTTATATTTTATGATGAGACATAATGTACACGTGTAGTTTTTTTTCCTACATGTACAAGATTACTTGATGTGGACTTGTTTATATTAGTTGATAGCCTGCGAACGCAGACGTATTTCCGGCTGTCACTGGTTTCGCCGGAACCAGTGACAGCCGGAAAAACGTCTGCGTTCGCAGGCTAATTTGTTGAAATATCAATTCGATAGACGAAGAGGTTTGTTAATTGTGTTTGTGCTTGTTAGTTAGATTCTCAATTTTTCATTGCATTTTGATCTTATTTATAAATTGTAAATTATTAAGATTTTTCTCATTACTTGTACAATTATATAGGTACCGTTTTGGGATCAATATCAGTATCTGGGCAACTGCGCACCTACCCCTCCCCTAACCCAACAGTAACACTATCTTATTAACTTATTATAACAGGTAGATAGATAGATAGATAGATAGATAGATAGATAGATAGATAGATAGATAGATAGATAGATAGATAGATAGATAGATAGATAGATAGATTAGATAGATAGCTTATTAAAAAATCCATTGCAGCCCAAAGGCTGGATTGCGGAATGTATAATACGTAATGCTGAAATATGAGACAAGATGAAAACCTATTATATTGAAATAACAGTAAAAAAAAACAAAAGAACAAGGATACTACGTCATGAAAATTTAAAAAAAAATAGCCGCGAATATATGAATAGGCTATTAGAGGATTATTATTCAACAAATTGTAACACTATCCAAATATGTTCATGATGCTCTCGATATCTGTCATCCGTAGGTAACAGATATCCGGCGATATACGTAGCTTCGTACGTGGGAAGAAAAAGTGAAGTGAAAAAATGTCGACAGAAAGGTTTTAAAAATGTTACGAGCTTGGAAATCAATTTTGTTATCAATTTGTTGAATAATAAAACAATTATCCTGCTCAATCTCGCGGAATATCGTCTGATTTTAGCCGACTCGGCCTACGGCCTCGTCAGCTAAGTATTAGACGATATCCGCGCGATTCCGCAGGATAATTGTTAAGTAGCCGCGTTAACTATTCATGTTGGGTCAGGGGAGGGGTAGTGCGCAGTTGCCAGATACTGATATTGATCCCCGTTTTGTTAGTAAGATGAGCAAATCCATGGCTCAGCTAATACCATCGTGGACATCCTTTACAATTGCGCATAGCTAAGATCATCAGCTCGCGTCAGTTTTAGACCTACCCTAAAATAGCATAATACTCTCCATTCACTCTCGCTGTTCTAAGTGCCACAGAGCTTATTAGCGTCTCTCTCTATTCAACCAAAAATTCCGAAATTTTCGAAAGTTTCCAGAAAATCCAGAAACTGTTGAATTTCCGAAAAGCGAGCCATTTAGACAAAAATTCCAGAATGAATATCAAATGAAATGGAAATTTCCAGCAAAATGTGTTTCAAAACTTTGGGTATACCTCTGGAAATTCTCCTCGATTTTTTCGAAATTATGTAAATTTGCAATTTTCTATTCAGCGCTAGTTCTTTTGGACGCTATCACAGCGAGTTGGACATCCCACGCAAGGATGACGGTGACTCGTATTCGAAAATGGAATAATATTTTACGTCACTGTCGATAAATCCCATACAGCTAAATTCGTCAGAAAGCGTTTGATTCCAATAAAAATAATGCTTCCGAGGTGTACTTTTTTGTTTTACATAGGTTTGGCTAAGGCTGCCTCACTACACAGGAAAAATTTGAAAATGTTTTTCTCTAAGAACGCAACAAATGTTTCCCGTCCACATTACCCTGAAAAATTTGAAAATGCAACAATCACAAGGAAAGCGATACATATCATCGACGTAAACCAGATAGACAGCAGACAGCCCATGACATATTACACCACGCATCACTCAGTTCTTTGTATAGCGAATATCATCGGCCTAAACCAGATGAGCCATGCTGCCTAATTAGCACTCCTGTTAGCCTGAATAGCACTTCTGTTAACCTAAATATCGTTCGGTTTGCCTAAACAGCGCTCCAGTTAGCCACATTAGCTTAGATTGCTTGCGGTTAGCTTTTATATTAGGGTTAGGATTTCTAGTCATAAAGATCGAGAATTTGGCAGAGTGACATTGGTGGTTTGGTGGATATGATTCCCGCTTGGTAATCCGATGATCCGAGTTCGAGTCCTCTCCATGCTAACTTTTTTAACTTAAGAAAAAAAGTTAAGTGTGATTTCTATACCATGTATGAAAAATAACAAGTTTCACATGGTCAAAGTCGAAGTTATGTAGTTGCTTCCAATCACAAGCGGTTAGAAACCACTTGAGTGCACCCGTGAGCATTCTCATAACAGGGATCCAGTGGAAGCCACGTGGCTATCAGCATGTTGTTC
>JAHPZR010006840.1:12500-15000 GCA_019787425.1 Platygyra sinensis | reverse complement strand
TTACGGGGGTGTTGTTTGTTGGATTGTTGTTTTTTTTTCTAACAAAATGATGGCATGGAGCCAAAACTTTTCTTATCATCCTCAACATTATTTGTATGCGGAAATAAATTAAGTTAAGTTGAGTTAAGTTAGTTGAGTTAAGTTAAGTTAAAGTTAATTTTAACATACCTCTCTCAAAGTTTTTCCAGCATAGTTTTTGCGCCATGATCTCTTGTTCTTCTGACCTCTTACAAGCACATGAATCTCGTTCATAGACATGTGACATGTATTACGGAAGTCAAAAATAGAATTTCTTGAATTAATTAACTACAGAACTCTTTCTGTTACACGGTCTGAACAGGTAATATCAACGTTACTTAATGTACTTACCCAGCTCTACAATAACACTAACGATTAGCAAAGTCAACTAAGTTTACTAATTTTTAGTTGCTAATCTTAGCAGGACGCTTCGATTTCTGCGGCTTTATCCAAACAAACCCGCATTCCTTTTCTAATGTCATCGTTTATAATCGGTCATGCTGTAATGAAAAAAAATGTGAGACACTGTTACTTACCTACACGTGCTACATCCTCTTTGGTTATGGCTATTTAGAGACATGTTGTAATCTTCTTCAATACAGGCATTGAAAACAGATTTGAGCTCCCAAAAAGGAGCGGTGTGCCTGTGTATTACATTATTAAATGCACTACTTAGAAAAGACAGTAACAAGAGATGATTATGGTCTCTTGATAGTAACTAGACATATAGCCAGTGAAGTAAAGGAATCCCTCTTTTTTCTTTGTTCTTCTTCTAACAAGAACTTTGCGTCATAACCCAATTTTCGGATGGCTTTTCTTCTCCCTCGAAGTTTTCTGCGTCTCCTTATTCTCGACGAAATAATGGCAAAAAAAGAATACAGTACTCGGATACCCGGTCGCTCTGTGTTTAAGTTCGACCTCAACTAACACTTGTTTGTGGACTAGAACGCGGAAATCGAAAGTGGGTTTTGTAGGTCATTATAGACAGCAGATGATCCAGTGTTTGAATTCTATTTTAGCTGTTAGCTAATAACTGCATTTATTATACATTGAACTCTCTAACTCTTTTCTGATTGGCCGAAAGCGTACAGTGAATTTTTGAAATCAGCGGCGCGACGTCATAACTGCAGATTATACAATAATCATGTCAAGGTCACGGGTAATCATGTCATGTATGACCGCCGTGCATGATTTCTAAGGGTAATCATGTCAACTTCGCGCGATTCGTGTTGTATGCCGTCAGTGAAGAAGCAGAAACATGACTTCCAAGTTTTTTGCGTTCAATGTATAATAAAACAATTATTAGATTCGGTTTTTGTGATATCCAGAATAATCAAGGTCTCGGTAAGGGTTATCTTCGGCTGATAACCCTTACCTCGACCTTGATTATTCTGGATATCACAAAAACTTCATCCAATAATAATTGTTTAAAATTAGCGAGTCATGTGGAAATTTGCGTGCAACCTGACACGATCATCATGCGTCAGCATGAACCGTCATGTTCAGTAGACTGTGAATCTTGCCTGATCGACTAATATATCCGAATCTATGTGGTTGGTCTGGTAGCAAGCACGAGCTAGGTTTGGGTCTACACAAGTATTGAAAGGTCATCATAATTGTAAGAGATCCATTTTAAGGAGAGAAGTTGTGAGCATGCGTTGAAACTCTCTCCCGACTGATCATGAATTACGTCATATCGCATCATTTTCTCTTGATCGTAGTCATGAGGCGAAGATAGTACAGTATACACAAGTGCAGTTGAATCCGCTATCCACTAACTCGTAACTTGGGGCACGAAAAAAGTTCGAGATAAGCTATAGTAAATGACTGAACCCAAGAGAACATGATCATCATCTCTTGAAGCTGAGTATCTTCCAGAAAAAATAATTTGAGTTATTATTTATTTATCAATTTTTTTATTTAATAAATAAAGAAGCCTAAGCCGTTTATTACACTGTGATAAAACACGATGGTCATTTGAGAACACGAAGAAAATGTAGAAAAAACGAGCCAGCCGCATAAGCCAGGGTCGGTCAGGGTTTTTGGGTATACGGTATACAGGGGCTTTTTAAATCGGGTATACGGTATATTGCTGTTAAATACGGGTATTCGGTATATCACTTTCTTTGAATTGTTTGGCTCTAGTTTTTTCTCCTTATAACACAATACGAAATGCCCTTCATAAACAAGAGTGAAGCGACAAAAAGGTCGAAAGACCGAATAATAAACGGCAAATGTTGAAATGCCACGAACAGTAGGAGTCGTGTTTAATTTGGCCTGTCTATTTTATTTACCATCATTGCCATAATTGTTTTGACAGAGCCCCGTTCTAGATCGTGCGAGACATACCAGCACTCAACCAACTTCAAGGAGCATAAAGCAAAAGTTAAGCACTCAACATATAGCATCAATTCCATTTTAAGAACGGGTTTGCAAAACGAACATGTGCGTTTATATCAAGTCAGCTCCATAGACTCTCCAT
>JAHPZR010006840.1:0-7500 GCA_019787425.1 Platygyra sinensis | reverse complement strand
TTCTCAGCACTTCGAAAGTGCCAAGAAACGGCCGTCATTTTGTTAACAAGCGCACACTGTTACGCCGGCTACTCACTGTCTATCACAGAATAGATAGTGAGTAGCGTAGCCAATCAGAGAACGGCATTCGTGATAGAACGCTAGTAGATTTATACTAAGAGGTGATAGTTGATGAGGCCAACATAGAAGATCATAGAAGTCGAGAAATTAGAGAATTCGAGCGGACTGAATTGTCAATTCGACATTTAACAATTATTCTTTGAAATCGAGGTAAATATTCTGCCACTATTCACCGAGATTGAGAAGAATAATTGTTTTAGTATATACACAGGAAGTGATCTCAACAACATTTCAGAAGGAAACCATTAAAAATCGATTTAATTGACCTCTCAATTCATGCGTGGAAAACGTGCAAGCTGTACAAAGCATACGCGAATTCGCGAAACTATTTACAGAATCTTTGAACATGGAAAATCTATAGTTAATCTTCGAAAAAACCTCCTGACAGTCTAGAATAATGGTCCTTAAACACCGTTCAAATCAGTGTGAATCAAAAGTATGCTTTATTGAAAAGTATGCTTTATTTTTGTTTGGCTTACGCATTATTCACTCGGTAGGGGGTGAATAATGCTCATTAGCCAGAGATAGCGAACCAATCAGATTGCTTAAAACACCAAGATCACTGAGTGTGTATATACTAATTTCAGTTGTATACACACGCTTATCAGTTCCTGTCAAAAATTTCGAGCTTTTTAATTCAAGAAACCGTTAATGTCCTCCTATTACTCATATGAGTCTTCTCAGGAATTTTGTATATTCATTTGTTTCTAAATGTTATTTCAAAACTTCGGAGAAACGAGGAAACGTTGGAGTTTTGTCGACCACACCAAGCCACTGCATACCAACGACTGATAGTGTCCAATGGCTCAGCCAATCAGATTGCAGTATTTGCATTAGTATACTAGTAATATACTAGTAGAATTCTACTAAACTCAGTAGAAACACGGAGAACCATGTTTTCTATTTTTTTTTAGCAAAGGTTAAACTAAATTCAGGGGGAAAGCACCTATTTTTTTGCATTGACTAGCAGGTGCAAATAGAGTAAACACCGAAAACACTCAGACTTCGTGCTGCCGAGTGAAACATTGCTTCATATCTGCATCTTTTGTTGTAATTTTCTATAGAATACCAGCCTTTGAGCTAAATGTTTGGCACTTCGTTGAGAGTTTTTTTTTGTATTTCTAGCGAAATGAGAAAAGAACGACGTTTCGCCACCATCATACAGACCTAAAGTTGAAATTTGGTGATCATGAACAAGAGAATAATTCATGGTATCTGTCCCTCTGGCGTTTGGAGATAAAAGACGTATGTTTTAAACACTTGCGACGTTTTGGTTGATTACTGTTAGCAGTCATTACGCAACCACAATTTAGAGCGATCAAGTTTCGTTTCATTGCACGTGTCTCTCTCGCCAGTGCTAGTTTATCGCTTTCGTTAGCCTCTTCGTTGTATCTTTTGCGTACCTCAAGAGCCCATTCTTCAGCCCATCACATTCTCCCTTTTCTCCAGCTTTCTCAAAGAAACCATCTCGGCCATTGGCTTGGACGCCACGAACTTTTCTCCGCATAGTTTTCCGACGGGGTGGTGCCACACACGCATATCAGTCAGGGGTTCCTGACCACCTCATCAAGCTGCACGGGGACTGGCGCTCAGACGCTTCTAAACTTTACCTGTTGTTGCCTCTGGCCACGTGCATTTCGCGTCGCAGTTATGGCCGCCTCGCTCTTCAATACAGTGTAGTCAAGTTATCACCTTTTTGTTTTCCTCTTTTTCCTCTTTTATGTTTTAATTATTATTTTCATTATTACTATTTTCCTTTCTATCCCATTTGGGCCTTTTTTTTACATAGTAATTTGGGGATTTTAATTGTTGTACAATTAAATGACATTTTTTCTGGCCCAAACGTGTATCTCGTCGTAATAATATTGTAATGTTTTAGAGAATAATTTAGAGGTTTGATTCCAAAAATCAACTGAAATTCCTACACGGTCTTTGCCACATCTAGGCTCAATCTATTCACTGCAAATCTGCCAAAGAGTCCTACTTTTGTGTATTACTAAACGGATTATGTCATAACATAGTCGAGATAAATTGTAGACAGGATTGTATCTGCGACAACGAAAAAGAGTTTTACATCGCTTATCCGTTCTCAGCCCAAACAGATAATCTAATGCCAAGCATTTTTATTTCGTTAAAGCCATGCATTTTTCTCCGATGATAAAATAATAGCCGCAATGCCAGCTATGCCATGGTTCAATCGACTGACCTAAAGTTCTCAGCTTGCTCGATAGCGTGAAGCCGTCGGCATAGTACTGAATCTTGTTAGTGCGAGGAAAAACCTTGGAATAAGGCAGTGACTGCAAAACATTGCGAAAAGGAAAGCCACAGAAAAGAAAAGGTCAGATTATTGTTGAAATTATTCAGACTTATCAGTCGTTATAATAATCCTCTGATCAGAATCGAAGCAACAAATTTTTTTAATACTTCAGTCGACTCGATCACAGTAGAGCTCCAATTTTCCTAATTTGTAAAACTGATAATAATAATAATAACAATGTACACTATTAGCTGGAATGGAGCCGGCGTATGCAATAACTAGATGTGTGAATCTTGTTCAGTTTATAGCGAATTCCATTCAGGTCTTTGTAAATTTTACGAAAATGCGGTTCCGCAGTTGTTCGGTATACCCTAAACAAACTATTTAAGGCGTTTGCATATTTTAAATTTACTCTTCCGTGTCTGATTGCACCACTGAGTATTCATTTCACATTTTTGCTAATGTTCGGGTCGCTATTCGTTGTTATTGTGGCCGTGAGAAGTAATTCATTATTCTTGGAAAAAAAGCTTAAGCTAAGATATTCCATACGCCTTCGCAGTCCTTCATGTAGTATTCAATATTTCATGATCTTTGTCACCATAGAAACATTGTGTTGTAAGAAGTGTATCAGGACAAAAATTTGCTTGCTGATCAAATAGTTTGCCAAAGCAGCGACAATGGTATGCAGATTCATTGCAGATTCATTCTATTGTAGCAGTGCTTTCGATATCGAAGAGGTATGTGAGTCCTGTATTCTTAACTCTTTTGCTGACGAGCGACCGCTTTATATTAAATGCTGGCAATTATCCTCTCTGCTGTATTGTTTAATACCGGTCGTACTGTGTTATAATTCACTTCCCAGGTCGATTTTTGAGCTTCTTTGGATTGAGGAAAACCGTACTCTTGAAACTTTGTTACACTATAAAATGTTTTGATCGCAGAGCTAAATAACAACGAGTCCTCTCCTTGACGACGTCCAAGTATCATTTCATGTTCTTTGAGAACATTTATCTCGAATTCAGATAGAACGGAAATATACAACCCAAATATCTTTAACGCATCTTAAAAGTTTTGACTACCGATGGTTAAATAAGCATACAGTTGTCCATTATTTTATCCCAGGAATATATGCCTTTGAAACGACAGACGGAGTTGATGCGAGGCATCTGTTCAATCTTGACAATCCGCGGGAAATCAGCTGAGACATATTCATGTAGATATATATAACTAACTGCAGACAGTAGCGTTTCGGCCTTGTTGGCCTCATCAATGCGGTGCTGATGCTAGGATGAGGGAGTATATATTTCTTTAACCAAGCCGTACAGGGTCACACTGGAACGAAAAAAAACGCTGGCCGAAATAATTCACTGCTCGCCGCTTTATCGACTTTTAGTTCTCACTATACTTGACATTCCATAAGGCTTGTATCGGACTAATACAGTTTGCTCTTTCTTTGTTGATTCTTAGCTTGAGTTTGTTGCCTCAGCAACTGTAGTTGACGGCTAAATCTGAAAACGAACTGTCTGAACATAATCAGCTCTTGCAATAATCCTTGGACTTTTCTCTTGTCCAGTTTATCCAGCTGAGCTGTTTGAATCTCTCCTTTTGAGATTCAATGTTCAAGCCATTCTCGTCCCCAGAGTCGACTTTCCCTGCTCCGGTTTCTCGTTTCAACAGCACCCACTCCTCCCCCACCTCTTGCTGACCGCCTCTTGATAAGGAAGTTAATATGCAAAACGTATTAGGGTTAGTTTACCTAATACGTGTCATTAGGACAACTGTTGATGCTGATTTCGAAAGCATCTTCGCCAAGATCGTTTAATTAGAGGAGAAAATGTGGCACTTACCAAATACTTAATTGTAATAAGACAAGACTTTTCGCGGAAGCATCTGAATTCTGCTAGGCAGACACCGTTGAAGAAGGTAGGCGAGATATATGTCGGTCGGACTGGATAGATTTCCGGTTTAATTATGACTCTAATTTGATTCAATATGATCAGGAATATATACAAATGCTTTTTAACGTCGTGGCCGGATTTAATCAATTTTTGTCAGAGATTTGCCTTACCGAGAAACACTTTCCTCCTTTTCTTTAAAATATTCAGGCTTTCCTATGCCGGTATTCCACCACCTGTAAAATCGTGGTTTACCAGTAATCACCGACCCAAATAACTGAGAGAATCAGAAAGAAAATTTATAAAATGTTTTGGTTATCAACCTAAGAAGACGCAATTCAATGGAATATGGCAAGTACCGCATTGCTATAGTTATGTAGTTTTTGAACAAAGTTGACCAGTCATTTTATAAGACTGATGCCTACTGCCTACAATAATAAGGCAGATCAGAGAGGCCATCTGTTTCATTGCCAGTTGTTCCGTTTGGTTGGTCGATGAAAGCACTAGCTATCTCTTAACTAATTTATTGTGAATGCAAGAGTAAGCATTTCGCCTCCAGCAAACTAAATATAAGATTATTTCATTTGTTTTAAAGCCTGTAGTGTGTGTCGTTATAGTACTGTCATCTCAAGGACAGAAGAAGACTATTTTATTTCCTTTCAGTCACTTCCTAAGTTTCCATTGTAAAAGTTATTCATTTTATAAGCCTGTGAGGGTGTTCACTTCCTCCTAGTGATACCTTGATACAATGCTGAGATGAATACCCGGAAACGTCTTGTTTCTAATCTCATTTGATTTAGTTTCGAACAAAAATGAAAAAGATGCATGTAGCTATGGACGAGCTCTCCCTATTGACAGAATCACTACAGTGGGACAGAGTCTATGGGTTAGGTTTGTTACCCTGTCCCCCTTCTAGCTTGAAAGAAGGAAGTGTGAGTTTCGCGCTCCTTTAATTGTCGCTTCGCAGCCTTTCACGACGTTTGGGAACGTTTTATGTCTGATTGTTAGCCTAGTCTGTTTACTCTGAAACGCCAAGATACGTAATTTACTTGTTTTCCTTATCAGCAATCAAGGAAGAGGTTTACCTCGCTGCCTGTCATCCGTAAGTACTCCAAGAATGGTTCAGTAAACAAATTAGCATTGTTACTCAGGGTGACTGACGAACATATGCCGCTTTGCGGAAGGAGCAACTTCGGCTTTGTCCTTCAAAAAAATTCACTTAGTGCTCTACATGGGTACATTATGGCTCGCTATTCCGTAGTGAAATCCATGGTCCGCCTGGTTGTTCGTAATGATTTACCTGTTTTCTATTGATTACTTCCTTGTCACAGTCCTAATCCTGTTTTTCTCAGTTTTTGAATAAAGATACCTTGCTGTCAGGGAATGTTAATTCGTTGACATTCTACCACTTCCTGGTTGTCACGAGTGGTGAGTTCTTCCTCGCGTTGACTCTCGGGCTTGACGTCTGATTCGGGCTGTCTGAAAGAAAGGGATTTTGCCTTTGGTCTTAGTTGGAAGGCTAGAAAACTGATGTCGTCAATCAAAGTCATAAAACGCCGCAGAAGGGTGTCACAAGATGCTTATGCTTATTCCCTTTCACTCCCTGTGGAGCATAGGTCCATGGAATTTGCCTGCCATCTCTTTCTGTTCCGGGCTAACTTTTTGATTTCTTTCCAAGTGTAGCCTGCCTTTGCATTGACGCCTGGTAACATTGCTGATGGGTTTTCTTGGGGTATGCCTAAATCCAACCCCACTTGCACCTTCTAATCTGGATGTTGATTAGTTCCTGCTCAGTTCTTGCGCACCAATCCTCATTCCTCTTATAACCTGACGCCCAGTATATGCCCATGATGGACCATAAACATTTGTTGACAAAAGACTTCAATTTGTTGGAAGTTGCAAAGGACGGATTTCACTTTGGTGTTTCGTCTTTCCGGAAATCACTTAAGATTTTCACCCAAGACTCAGAATTGTGAAAGCAGTTCTTGCCTTCCGATCCTTAGTTGGATGTCCCAACCCTTGCTGAAGTTGCTGCTAAGGTAGGCAAAGTCTTCACTTCATCGATTTTTTCCCCATCCAGTTGTAGCCTGTCTGCATTTGTGGCGTTAAGCCTCATCCCCTTCGTCTTCGATTTGCTGATCCTAAGGCCGGGCTTCGCCGAGATCTTTGCCATTCGTACAAGCTTGTATTGCACGCCCTGGTGATGCATGAAAGCAAGCGGCATCGTCCGCAAAGTCTAGATTTTCGCCGAACCGACTCATGAGTGCAACTGTATGCCATCGCGATGTTTCTCTGTAGTCTGTCTCATTTTCCAGTCGATGACCAGCGAGAACAGAAAGGGCGACAACAAATAAATATGGCTTACTCCGGTGAGCATATCTTGATCACTTTTGAAGTGACTCCTTCGTGGAAGACTCCGCAGCTGCAGTTGTCATAGGTTTTCTGTTTAATGGTGATGTACTCAGTTCTCAGGGATGCCGTAATGATATAATATTTTCCACAACATTTCCCTTTCAATACTGTCAAAGGCCTTCTCGGAGTCTTGTCACAGGATGAATTACAGAGAATTGCCTACAAATAAGAAATTATCGAAAATGGATCAGTTTACGACAACTAGTGTTAACTGATGACATATCACAAGTAATATTTAAGATAGGTAGCGCCCATTTGTGCGCACTTAACAATTTTACTTAGTTCTAGCTACGTTTTATGAGGTTTGGGTTTTAATCAAGGAAAATCCTTTATGCAGTTTCGTGATCTTCTCGCTGAGCTAGTTTTGCAAACACCCTGGACCCTTTTATAAAGGAGCCATTGAGGATGGATCAGGTTGCCTTAGTGGACAAGTGGGAAAACCAGCCCTTAGTCGTAATGAAATGGAAAGGACATAGAGTGTACCCTGTGGTGCAGCTTCACTCTAAGAACAGTCTATACCGGCGCTGCAGACAGCTTTCTGTAATCCAGGCCCCAGTTGTTCGAAGGCTGAGTAACGCTATCCACCGCCGGGACAAATCACTATCCAGTGAATAGCGTGGTTTGTTTTGTTAACACTTATCCACTGGATAGCGATTTATCAGGTACACAGTAAATTTCAGGGAGTTACTTTAACTCCAAAATTGGAGTTAAAATTTTAGGTACAGGATAACTCCGTTTTTGGGGTTATTTTAACTCCTTAATTTAACTCCAAATTTGGGGTTAAAATAACTCTGACACCGGGGTTAAATTAACTCC
>JAHPZR010006839.1:15000-16665 GCA_019787425.1 Platygyra sinensis | reverse complement strand
GATCCTAGTGGACATTCCCTCTTAAGATTTTTCCCGGTAGCGATTTATAAACCAACATTTTTGTCGCGTGCATTCTGTGCTCGCTGACCGCTACATGTTTAAGCTTAATTATTCAAAATTAGCCTTTGCTTAACATGTTCGTTTGCAGCTAGAAACTGTCTTTAAATTGCTATAGCTGATATCTGGGGGCTTAAAACAATTATCTAACCGGATTGAGACCTACAGGCAAACATTTTAGGGTCAACATTCGAGATAATAATCGCGGCGTGAAAGGTCAAAATTTCAAGCGATTAGCTCAGGTGTCTGGTTTCAAGACGCTGTCAAATTTTTGCGTTTTATTTACCCAAGCTAAATTTGCGATAAAAAGTGAGATGAAGTGATACTTTTATCCAGAAAAATAGTTTTGGGAGGTAAATCCATGTACCAGATTGACTTTTTGGTCCACGAATTTGACCTAACTTTGGACGTGTCACAACATCACCGTCGCGTATAATTTTGAAAATTTGTTAAAAATTCAGGTTCAAATTACATGTGGATCTGACAACGCGAAATAACTACTAAAACATTATAATTTAATAATATGGGTTAGCTTTTCCAGCCACGTACAGCATTTTGGCTTGCCAGCCTTCGCAAAAAGTGCAATTTCAGGGCCGAGTTTGGCTCTTTAAGGGGCAAAATACAAAAGGCGGTCTGGAGAAGAAAATAAAAATCCAAACAACCTCAAAGTTACTGTTTTGAAACAAGTTAGTAAAAACCCTCTTCCTGACAAATTTTCAGAAAATCGATTTTTTCTATCTTGCATAGGTATAGATGACAGTTACAGCAAGTCGCTCTTAAGTTTTCTTCCTTGGTCAATTCTTAATTTGAAATCTGGGTGGGTAATTTTGGCACAACTCAATTCCTTTCCAAGTCACTCGTCTTTGAGTCTCGACAATCTTCTAACCCACTGCAACAATAACATTCGCTCATGTTTGAAAGGAAGCGACGCTACAGTTATACATTGTACGTAAAGAATACAAACACTGTGTCAAGACGAAGAATCAGTTGATCTACATCATGAACTCATTAGTTTAAATAATTCTAAGAAAGTGAATGGACTTGAATGTTATTTCAAAGGTATATATTATGCGAGATAGACAGGGTAGAAGGTGCGAAAATATAGTAAATACGGGTCACGCGCTACAAATTATCTTATTACTCTATGACTTCTACATATCTTTGCCTTCGAGTCTGTCCTTCAGAACTCGTTCGAATTCTTTAGTAGCTTCTACCTCCTGGTATTTGGTTGTCTTTTCTTAGTTGGCGAGAGGCTGGGCGGCTGGATGCTCAGCAAAAGACTAGCAAATAAATCAGCTTGATCGTCGTCGAGCAAAGTCCTACTTCATGTCTTCGACGATATAATAAATTTCATATTCTTCTGAGTCAACATTAATTTCGGAATCCGACGAAGTAGAAGACATTGTTACTGAAAATAGAAATCTGTAAGTTGATTGTAGAGTCCCAGTGAAAAACTTGTGCGGCGAAATCGCAACTGCACTCGTAGAAAATAGAAGACCTGAGCGGCACAGCCGAAGCGTGCGTTCTCGATTTGACGTCACAGCTTACACTCTCATTAGATTCCTCATGCGCGGTCGCGAACCATTGGAAACCCGGTTTTGACGGGGC
>JAHPZR010006839.1:0-10000 GCA_019787425.1 Platygyra sinensis | reverse complement strand
GGCATCAAAAACCACACAAATGCTAAGTAATTCAACAAAAAAAGAAAATGGCCAGCGCCAGACAACTACTTTGAGGTGGCAAAGTACCTAAATGAATGTCTTCTACAAATTGAACCCAAAATAACTACAAAACTTGCTAGACAATTAAATTCAAATGATATTTATTATAAGCTGAAAATAACTTCATTAGGCAAAAGCACAATTCTTTGTACTTAGCAGCCTAAATTTAGTCTTGTCTGTATATAGAATTCAAATAAAACAGCCTTTCATTTGAGTTAATACCATTTTTTACATCCTCTAACTAAAAGAAATTCTAATATTCAAAATTAAAGACTCTCAGAGCAGCGGACTAAAAAGAGTGCTTTCCTCCAAACTGCACCCTTCTCACTGGCAATAAGTTATTAATACATTGTGCATTTTTATATTAATGAATGGTAAAAATAATCATGATATGAAATAATCTATATTTACAAAGTCCAAACAGCAGTCATCAAATCAAGCACCTTATGATGAAATGCTTAAGGTATAAAAGACAACAACTGGCATAGTCCAATGTTGCTGGCACAAGTCAAGAAACTTGACAATACTTAAACCAAATTCGTACAACTGAAACTTATAAAATACTGACTGTACTGGAGGCTATAGAAATGGCTCCAATTTTACAATATTAAATTTTCTCTTAGCTAAAAGCAGGTGTAAGAAGAACAAGTTCATGCCAGGTAAATAACCTTTCTAGCTACAATCTGACTGGTAATGTAAATGTTCAAAAGTGAAATCATTAATATTTGAATGTAACAATAGCTGTGGCTACACTACATCATTCCATTAAAAAGGCATACTTGGTGTATCCTCACCAAGCTCAAATACCAGCAGGTAAACTATAATAATTAACCACTTAGGTCAACCTCACATGCGTTGTTACTACACTATAGCACCTACACTGGGAAAAGCGAGAAACTATCATTAGAAAATCGAGATCAGACATAGTGTTGGAATATTCATACATACATGATTGTACAATCTCAGCACTGCCTAGTACAATGAGGAGTGCTTACAAGTACTGGGTCTAGAACCCGATCTTCAAATGTTGTAGAAAGGCTGCTTGAAGCTTCAGAACCAGCAGGAGAGCCTGATACTAGGTACTGACGCGGCATAGGTACAGGCCTCCTTGCTGGTGCTGCTTGTCGCACAGCCCAGTCTATAACATTTAATGGAATTTCCCTCTCAGATTCCTGTGAATGTGGCACTTGAGGAACAAGTGATTGACGGATTCGCCTTGGAAGAGACTTAAAGTATATACTGTCCAGTGTTTGTTTAACAACTGCGGGACTTCAGAGTCAGAATCTGGTTCATATGAGCTCTCATCAGAGCTTGTATACTCTACTGTCAACACTTGCTTAATCTCATCCTTCGTTTGCTCTTTCCAAGTTGTTTTACTCAGGGCAGATAGCCTATGGCCAAGCTTCTGTAAAATTGACAAAAAAAAAAAACCACATGATAAGTACATCAGTATATTAACACAACTTGAAAAATATTGTAATCTGAAGTAACACCATTTAGTTTTTCTTTCGTATTATAAGAACATTTCTTGCTTGTGTAATATATGTGATATCAATAGCAGTGCAGAGAGGATTGTGTCCCACTGTCACTAGAAGATTTCAGGTAAATTATGCCATAATTGTGTAATTCCAGAAAATATCCCTATTTCCCCCATGGAAGGGATATTTTCTAGGATGCCCATACCTTTCTGGAAATTCCAAATAAGTCCCATACATTTCTTTAAATTTTTTGGTCTTAGGGAATCCCCATGCCACCCCCAGGGAAATTCCAATCCCTTCTGTGGTGGTGGGGGAGAGTGTGGATATTTTCTGTAACTGTACATTACAAATAACACCAGCTTTCAGCTGACTAGTACCATTGTCTTCATCTAAGCACAGACACGTGACAGAAAAAATATTTCCTAATTGGGCACAAACATGACATGCTTGGTAACCAAACGTTTGAAATTCATTGGCCAGTAAGCACACTTTCACACCAAAGTTTAAAAGTTTTCAAATTTGTTGATATGTTTTTGTTAAACACTTGTCCAAGGATTTCAGGAATGAGGTGATTCAGATGGCAGCTACGCAACCAATAAATGAAACATGTGAAAGGTATCATATAAACCCTTCAAATGTTTGGTTACCAAGCACATCATGTTTGCGGCCAATTAGAACATATTTTTCTGTCACACTTCTATGCTTCAATGAAAACGATGGTATATGGATGACAGTTTAAGGGCTACAAGAGTGACCCTGTTATAACATTTTGAAACTTACATCTCTTTTCCTTGCTTGCCTTCTACAGCTTGCTTTATGTTCGTCTGTTTTGAACAAGGTTTTTCTTGTTTTGCATCAGTTAGTGACCTGTAGTATGGTGCACTTGATTCTGTACAATGTAAAATTAAAAGAAACACTTTAATAATAAACTTCTTAACTGTTTTTGCTTCAATTGTATCCTGAGCAAACAGGCATCTTGCCATTGCAAAAAAAAGTCCACAGTTATTATAAACACACAAGTGTTTTGTTTAACAAATAAAGAAGCCTAAGCCATGTATTACAATGTGATAAGACATGATTGGCATTTGAATCACAGTGATATACATGACTTAGGCTTCTCTATTTGCTTTATGATAGAGAGGCAATGTGGCAAAAAAAAACAAATTGATGAAACACACTTTCTGTTTTATACTCTGATAAAACATGGGTTTTTGACCATTCAGAATGTGCACAGGGCCTATCTTTATTATAATTGAAAATACACTTCTTGTAAGCTTTAAAGAAACTTCATTCAAAACCCAAGAGACACATTACACATACATGTACTCTAGACTTTATTTTAGCCTTTTTTTTGTTTATTGTACAAACAGTCAGCAATGGGATCAGTAATAATATTATTGCGTTTAATTAAGGACTGGGTGCAGACACATACCTCTTAACTGTTCAACAGACCATGGGCATTGCTCCTTCCCTCCATAGTCACTATAAATTGACTCCACAATTTTGGTAAATACAGCTCTGTTGCCTTCAGAGGCCAACCTAGAAAATTATAGAGGTCAGTTTCAGTACCGCAACACAACAACAACATACAGGCCTCATTTATTAGATATGTTCATTAACTGTGTTACATAAAATTAATATGTCAGTAACAGTTAATCAAAGCCTAATTAATACTTGTAGGGACGACGTGTAGTTATGTTATAACCTGGGTCACTCGGACTTTGGACAATCAGAAAATTAGATTTTGCACCTGTTACAGGTTTATGCTTACTACTACACAGATAGGAATGAATGATGCATGTAACTTTAGAAGGTTGGGCATTAGCACTTGCCTGCTCGTCCAGGCGAGTGCTAATGTCCAAAACTTTTGTGTGAGAGAAAACTAATCCAGGCGACTCAGTGAATTTTGAGGGTTACTAGCCCAAATGGCGAATGCTCTCAAAATCAAGTGTCCAACCCAGCTTTATTTATACACAGTTGAAAACATCAGTGCAACACAGAAAATTAATTCAAAATTGTCAGACTGTTTTACATATTTGCTTTGTTGGAGTACTGATCAAGAAACCATCTATGGGAAATTATCTTAAAGAAACCTAAGATGAGCAACACTAGAGGTTCTAAAGCATTTACTGGTACATGCTGCCAGTTTTGCTACCATTATTATAATAAGAGATAAAACTGAATGAACTTTGCATTAGCCTTGTGGGAATACTTACCCTTCTTCAAATGAAAATCCAGAAAAATCTGAAGTTTGCTTCAAGGCTTTGTACATCTTGCAAAAGTCATTCTGGAAAATAATAATAGAAATATGATATCTTCAAATTGCAAATAATTCCAATAAATATTTTAGGAAATGATAATAGAATGGAACTTGTATTACGCAGACACCTTTGGGAAAAGTAGTGTCCACTTGTCTTAAAGGTTTGCTCTTAACAGGTTCAAATATATTGTACAATAATTAATACTATTCTGCAGCTCTTCACCAAGATTGAAAAGAACACAATCCTGTAAGTGCTTACCAGACCATGTTGAGTCAAGGGTTTGCCACAGTTGAGACATATAGAGTACTGCATAGTGTATGTGTATTTTTTCTTTGACTCTTCAACTGTTTTTCCTTGTGGTAAACCATTTTTAAGGAAAAATTCTGTAACGCCGATCCGATTAACCAATTACCAATTGCAACCCGCTTCACTACGGATTGTGATGTCAGAAGTAAGCTTACTGATCGTGTCACATCCTCTTTCTTCCAAAGACCAAGGGAGGCAGAGAACGAAGAGAGACCCTGGGAACGAGGTTGATCCAACATGGCAGATTTGCAAGCTCAAAAAATTGTTTTGAGGACTCAAAGGAGAACATTTATAGTTGGGTAGTAGAGAAATTGTACTTGTTTTCACAAAAAGGCTAAGTTAAAGTTTATTTCCTCGCAAATGAGACTATTCTACATGATGCAGGATCTTATCTGCATGATACAGCAGCTTATGAGTTTAGACTTGAGCTTACATAAACCGTTGGCTAGTTAGACGTAGACTAAAACTTTACGTAAAAACAGTTCCGATCTCCGAAAACTAAATATATATCTGATCATACAATGAAAACAATAACTTACTCTGCATTGAGAGGGTTCTTTCGCAGAAGTTCTCCTTCCTTTTCTTTTGCTGGCTGAAGAGTTTGAATTATCGGTGCGAGCGACTTTCTCACAGAGTTCGTCAACTCTGTTCAACAATCTCTCCATCTTGGAGTCATTCTCTCGCCTTTCTTCTTCCCTGATGGCAACTTGGCGGCGAAGTTTACGGCTCTCCGTATTGCCTCTTGAAGAAGAAGAACGTATCTGTCCGAAAGTGACACTTCATCGGTTCGATTCACAGACATTTTGTAAAATCTAAAAGCTCGAATGTTCCCGCCGTAATAACTTCGAAGAAAGCGACGCTAACTTAGAAATCACGTGATCAGATTTAACAACCTCGTTCCCAGGGTCCTCTCACCACTTCGAAGTAGAGAGAGGACCCTGGCAACTTGGAACGAGGCTGAACTCTGCCTTGCTTGTGTTCTGGTTGCGACGGTTCAAGAAAAGACGAAAAGGAAATCTGGGGGCCTGAAAGGAGATCGATAAACGGGACATTTCCCGAGTTAAGAAGCAAATAATGCTGAATTAGTTGTTTTATTTCTGTGACAACGATCAGAAAACAACAATAAGTTAAGTTTAAATATCTGGGTTGTTACTTAACTCGATCTTAGATATCATTTAAATAATGAAAAACTTAATTTGCAAATACCTGTGTCTTGACTTCATGTTCAGAAGTTCATGGCGTTGTCAACACTTACTTCAGCAATGGGAATGATATATTGCTCGGTCCCTACTCTGCCTTAAAAGCGTTACGGGTTGCGGAATAGATTTCGTTTAAGTCCATTTCCATGATGTTTTGTTTGTCACTTCTCGCGCCTTCAGCTCGTCCGCTTCGTCGTTCATTTTTATGTAGAAGTCGACATGTGGCAAGCCAAGTTTTCGAGAGGAACTTAAATAATAACTGGATCTTTCAGGCTCTTTTGCGGCAATTTACATGCCTTGGCGTAAAGCCTGATTTTTCAGGACACTTTGTCACCTTTAAGGAACTTCACTAAATTAACAACTAGAGCGGTGTCTTTACGGCACTCAAGCGATTCAATGATCGTTCAGTGCAAGTAGAGCTTGTCGAACGGAATTGCCCACCGAAGTTATTTCAAAAGCTTGATTCAGACGCCATACTTCTGCCGTGCTTATGTTGATTTTAATTCCTGAAATTAGTTCGGCACGGCAGAAGCACGACTTCTGAACTGAGCCTTACTAACTAAAAATTAAAACTGGTCTACTTTCGAAAAATTATACCAACTCGAACTGTCTTCCAGTTTTTGAAAAAACTGTTTTCCTTTTTAAAGGCGTTAGGGGTTATCGAATAGACCTCGTCTAAGTCCGTTGCCGTTGTATTTTTTTGTCACTTCTCGTGCAGACTTCGGCACGTTCCTTTAAGTAACGCGCGACTTTGTCGTTCATTTTTATATAGAAGTCGGCTTATGGCAAGTCAAGTTGTCGAAAGGCACTTGAATCATAACTGGACCTTTCAGACTCCTTTACGGCAGTTTACTTCCCTTGCCGTAAAGCCCGATCTTTCCAGACACTTTAAGTTACCTTTACGGAACTTTAATGCATTGACAACTTTGCGCAGCTTTACGTGTCTTTATTAACACTCCGTAAAGCAGTCAAATCAACTTTACGGAGCTTTACGTATCGAGTAATTTCACGTAAATTTGCGATTTCGTGCTGTGATCGTGCCAACTTTTTCAACAACCCATTTCGATTATTAATCAAATTAAGTTGCTCTCATATCTCAAGTCAAGGGAAATTCGTTTGAAAATTGCCAGTAGCTATTGACGTCTGTTCCAATACGTTCACGGTCCTAGACTGGACTAGCAGCTTTCCAGATTCAGTTGTCGAGCATAGTGTTTACTGTAGCTTAAGCTAGCACTGAGCTGAGTCCCAGTTTATTGTGTGGTATCGTGTTAAGTTTACAGCCACTCTCGCCCGATATACGAACCCAGGCAGCCTGACCTTCTGATCTTTTGGACCGCTCCTTTTCTGTCGTGCCGGGGATTTCGTCTGCTTTTTAACGTTGGCCAGTAACATAGTTGCGCATGTACGGACGACATTTGCAAAATGAAATTAGTTACAAACACAACCGAAAGCTGTGAGGCAAAATAAATGATTCGAACTACTCTTGAATTGAGTAATGTTCTGCAAAAATTCGCGATATTTCTTCTTTACAAATAGAGCATAATGGCACCATGTGGTAGTAGATATCGCTTACAATACAGCAGTGCCGGATGGCAATGGTCCTGGAACTGACTTCAACTGGCTCCCTTGACACGAGACCAATATCATAGAATGGGTTCCCTCGAGGTATTCGCATGGACAGTGACTTGGGCATCCTGAAATGACAGTACATAAATACTAAGTAGTTATTTAAACCGTGCCATTTAACGCTTTGCTTTCAAATGCGTCTTCCAACGGTCAAAAATTAAAGGAGAAATTCGCTGAAACTGACTGACTGGCACTTTTTTTCTCTTAGCCAACGGAAATTTCAGCTTCAAAAGCACTTCCAAACCATTTGATATTTTTTTTCTTAAGTAGCACAAAAAAAAAAAAAAAAAATAGCACCGCCATCTTGAAGTAACTTAGCAAGGGGTTTGGAAGCTAAATCATTGTAGTGCCGATTGTTGAGTAAACTTATCTTTTAACAGTGTGTCAATGAGAAAGCAGCGAGAACCAGTCAGGTGTGATACAGCTTATCACCAATTTCGCTCAAACTTGGCACAAGTGTTGGATTTAGTGAGTGAAATATTATGACAGAAAGAGTAGGTCAAAACGGTTAAGTCTCTTCAAGCACGCTCATTTATGTGCATTTATAATCAAGTTTCATTATAACGCGCGCTCTGATTGACTGAAATCGCGTGCTTTATCAGAGATTAAGGAACGGGTTGATGACATCAAGCTGGCTTTTCAAATTTTTGCATCGGAATTTCGATAAATTTGATCCAAATTTAACATCCCCTGTGTGACTCAGACAAAGTCAATATAAACAAGCTATTTGTTAGCAGTAAGTATGGCTCATGGAGACCATCATTGACAATAGTAGTGTAAAAACTGTATGAAAATAACACGTCTTGCTAGATTCCGACAAAACGCGTAGCGAAATAAATAAATTCTCAACCTAGCGAATTCTTCGATGAAAGACATCAGAATATATTACGAAGGCAGAAATTATACTGAAGAAGTAAAACAACGCCAGAGAATACCATTGAGCTGTCTCTGTTTCCAATGAGAAACTTTACTTTTGTTAAGATGCTCAAACAACAAATACATGCAGTGTAGTAACGCTCGCTTGCCTAGTAGCGGCGGCTCCGATCATCTCAACGAATTGAACTTCAACAATTCCGTATTGATCATCGCTCACCCGACGAGTAGTCAGTTGAAAGCTTGCTCCCGTGCTCGGAGTTTAACAAGTGCGAGCAGTCTAGTCACGTTATTTTGGGCAATCTTGCTGCAAGTGGGTAAAAGCCGTAAATAGCTGTCGCTTCTTTCAAATACAACTCAGCATTTGGCATTTTCACCCGCAAGCTAAGCTTTGAGCTCCTTCTTTCGTAATTTCCATTGGAAAAGTACACGCTTTCGTGAGTCACAGTGCGGCCGGATTCCTCTGGACAAGCAACCTTTACCTGCCTTTACGTCCGGTTTAAACGGGTTTAACTATTAACTGAAAAGCGAACTTTGAAGGCATCGTTCTTCTCTCGAAAAGCAACCCGAAAGGGGGGGGGGGGGGGGGGAGGAGGTTAGCCGAAGTCCAGTTTGTGATTGACAGCTGTCGTATCGTTAGCCAATAAAGCCAATAAAATTATATGAACAATTCTAACAAGGATTGTGATTGGCTTATTTTAGCGTGCTTTATCAGAGATTGGTACACAGCTGACGCCACTTTTACTCTCTTGGAAAATAAAATTTGGCTTGAAAATTCAGCGAATGCGTGGGGACATTATTGAATTCTTTATCATAAAACAAATAAAGAAGCCTCTACTGCGCTCTGTTTAATTGTAGAGCACTCAGGAAGCGGTAGAGCACTCAAGAAGTGGGGAAAAACACTCGACTGCGTCTCGTGTTTTCCCCCACACTTCTTTCGTGGTCTACTGCTTCCTGCTTGCTTTACAACGGAACAGAGCACAGTCACGGCGAGGCTTCTTTATAAATCTCTCTGTGGATCCATGTAAAAGGTGCATATTTCGTGGCCCTGTCTTTGCTCACATTACAATAATATCAGTATATAATCTAACTTCTATGAACCCCTTGAGTCCATCGATGTGGAAAGTTTCCCTTGGTTTGCGTCAGTTCAATCAATGCACATTTCTGTCATTTAAGTGGCGGCCCATCAGAGTTAAACAAATGCGAGTGTGAAACTAACGCAAGGGTTCGGTTATTTTATGCCAGGAAAGTTCGCCTCCCGTTTATGAAAAATCCGGCCAAAAATCCCCTTTCCAGATTAGAACTTTTGCTAAATTTAGTCCAAAAACACCTTGTGACTAATCGACATTTTTTCTGAAATGCAACATTTCGCCGGCATAGTGGAGAAATTTCAGAAAAACGAAAACAAAATTTGGCAAAGTTTGTTCAAAGTTTTTTTTTGTATACTAGTCTTAATATTGATCACGCGTGTTATTATGGTGCTTAGAACTCACTTTCAATGAAAAGGACAAGATCCTCCTTCATTGTCTCTTCATCATTCCTCGTCACTTCGCAGCTATAGTTGTCGTTGCTTCTTTTTACAATCCCCATGCTATATCTCACACTAGTGCTGTTTTGTACAACGAGTCCGTTTGTTTTCGCCAAACAATAATTGGCGCTGGAGCACCTTCTGCCAAACACCACAAGACTGAGGTTTGGTTGTACAGTACAAACTGCTTTCTCGCTACCTGGGTAAGGATTGGTGCCACTGATTAAACAAATTTCATGAAGTTAATGCTCTAGTTTTTACTATGTCCATTATTAGTAGACAGCATTTTAGTTATCCTGAGTAAAGAATACTTTTTTGTATTAATATATTATATTGTTAAAGTTTAACTTTTCATTTGGTAATAAAGCTTGTTGTTATTGTTGTTGTTGTTGTTATTGTTGTTGTTACAATAAGGGAATTAGTTTCACAAATCAAAGTGGCTATGAGCCACTCAACTTTCATGGAAAATGGACCGTCTGTAAACAGTAACAATTTTGGTACTCCTAACTTGAGGTTTTAATTAGTGGTAAAACGCAACAGTGAGAGAATACCGGTGACGAGGAGATGTACACTGTTGAAAACATTATTTGTGATCCTCGTCCAAGACAATTATAAAGAAAGTATGTTTTTTTGTCTGATCTACAAAGCAAGTATAATCGGGCCTCATTT
>JAHPZR010006838.1:22500-27780 GCA_019787425.1 Platygyra sinensis | reverse complement strand
GTAGAGTTCACTCTGAATACGAGCCTAGTGGCTCATCAGGCCGGAGTTTATCCCGGTTTCTGCAGCATGAAGCGACTGGGGGTATTTCTACTCCCCTCTGGATTGGATGCCAGGCTATCGCGGGGTTACCCCCAGCATTAAGTTTGCCGGTACCCATTTATACACCTGGCTGGAGAGAGGCACTGTGAGAGTAAAATGACCTGCCCAAGAACACAACGCAAGGCGGCCCCAAGCCAGAGCTCAAACCCGGACCGCTCGATCCGGCATGCGGCCACCCACCTCCCAAGCAAGTTTGTGACGGTAACGATTACTATTACAAAAGAATAACCCATTTGAAACACCCTTTATTTCAGATTTATGGGTTTGTATCTCAAGAATGGCTCCTGTAACCTTTTTTGTCGAATTCTAATTAGCACGTCCAGTTTTACATTTTTGGCAACGTCGTGAACATTTTAAAGTAGAATTAGTACTTCTAAAGGGGTCACGTGACATACCACGTGACTTTAAGCGCAAAAAAAAACATTATTTGAGAAATTGGTGGAGGTTTTTAGTAATATCATCCTGCAATAATGCGGTTTAGACGCAGGTCAATTACTTTCATCCTCTCACGTTTGGAATGAACGTCCCTCTTCTCACAGAAAAAATTAGAAATAGGGTAAAAGGTCGTCTTTTTTAATTAAAATCGACTTTTGATCATTTCTATCTTCTAAAATCGAAATCAAGGAAGATCATTCCAGACGTAGCAAGGTAGATAATTTCAATTTGCAGCGAAAACGCTCATTTATTGACCAATAGACTTAAAATTCGCCGCCAATTTGCCGATTTACCAAATTTTAACAAAATAATCACGTGACATGTTACGTGGCCAAGGTAGTATGTTACGGCAAGGCAGGACGCCGAGATTTATAATCAGGGAAAAGTTCAGTTTGGTAAAACAAAATATACCTGTCCAACCATATTTCTATTTTAAATTCCTGACCCAGACCTTAAGGTGGCCGAACACAGTTTTGGCGCGCGCTCTTGCTAACGCGATTCAGCGCGCGCACAAGTATTGCATAAAAACAAACATGGCATAAATAGAGCGATCATTTTATTTGCTCAATGTCTGCACTATCTGTACTATTTTTTCTTCACAAATGAACACAATGTATTGAATTGATGATTTTACTCTTTTATTACAAAGGTATGTTAGAAAGGTAACGATGCAAAGAACTCAGCTCTGCTATTTCTTTGTAGCTAAAAGAACCCAGTTAAATGCAGCGCATGCGTAGTAAGTCGAAAAAAAGTGCGATTGAGTGAAAAATTGACTTCTCGGAGGCGCTTATTTCTCGAGAACCACTCATTAGAATTTCACGAAATTTGGCACGAAAATACTTTAGGAAATAAGTAACTGGAGGATTGAAAAAAAATTGAACTTTAACAAAGGAAATTCAAGATATGCCAGTGAACCTTCAAAGAGGGATAATTAAAGATCTGTTTGTTAAATTATTATTAAAATAGCGCTAACTTGCGAGTATCGTTACAAGCTTGTTGCATGCAAATTATAAAGAAAATCTAATGACTAGATTTTCTGCAAATAAACAAAACCGATTTTAAACACCTGTTTATATTTGATCATGTTGCCATGGCAACGGTACATACGTCAGCTTAATTATCAAAAAGTTGAAGTTTGTGTTGTTAACTTGCTTGCTGCCATTTTTGGTGACCAAAGGATCAAGGGTTTTAGAGAAAAATGTAAATGAAACAGAGGTATCAAAAACTGTGTTCAGCCACCTTAAACTGATTGAGTCATGATTGTAAACAAAATGCCTAGTGCCAAGCCACGGTGAAAAACACACCCTATTTCAGTCCAATGTGTAAAAAATTTACACCTTTTTTAGACATAAACAGCCGAAAAGCCATACCCTTTGCGACCACCCATACCTCTGATTTCCTCTGATAGCCCATGTAGCGGAGTAATCCCAACCCCCTTCCGAGCCTAGAACACATAAATGCACAGTTTCTCTGCCGGGAAATTTCCGCGCCATATTTTACGGGTCACGTTTGGATCCTTTTGGCTTTAAAATATATATATTTTTGCTTTGAACGTCTCATTGAATCTTCCTATTTATTATTCTTTTTAACCATTTTTGGCAATGCGTGACAAAAATCCCTTCAAGTGACTATTGCGTGACAGACAAATTAGATCCACTTCGGACGCTAAAATTACCATTTCAGCATGCAACATGCGCAAGGATTGGAACAGCACGTGAGTATTTCGTTTTAACAAGCAAGGGACTGACGCTGGAAGGCTTCACTACTTTTATGGATTGTTGTTTAAGAACAAGGGCTAGCAATGAGGTTAGGAATGGGGTGGATTATCTTGGAGGCATTGATTGAATGTCAGTAAGGAGGATGAACTTTGTCGAACTCCACTCATCGAAATGGTTATCGTGTAGGATTTTGAATACTCCAGCACTAATACTGAATGTAATTACAGAAGGTGAGCTAAACATGACTTTTCTACCACAGTTAAGTCCAAATACCGAGGAAATCAAATTCAAGAAGACAATTTCAGATTCCTTTTGATTATCTGGTCACAGGCACTTGCCTATTGTTTTCGTTTTCTAGCAGGTTAGTGCTGTGATTATCACGATTTTGACAGCGTTAGTACTCAGCGCTGATGTAAAGCCCGAAAATAATTTTTATACCAGCTTTTACACTGACATTTTGTCTTTCGAAACGTCACAATCTTAGGTGTTTTGGTGTTTTACCGGGTAGCGAATTTGCCGATTGAAAAAGTGTGCATAATTAAGAATTTTTAGGAAGTGAATTTTGGTGATTTTAAGCGGCTCGTCGTCTCCTTGAAAATTAACCAACAGAAGTATAATTGGCCTCAAAAGACTTGTAAACTCCTCAAAAATAAATTTCCAGGCTCAAACTGGAGTATCATTTTGATGGCGATTAACCAGAGCGAAGTTTATGATAAGGTATTAGTCACTGAATTTTGCGTGTTTTTGACCGAATGTGGGACCACAACGGATTTTTGATTTTTTAGCGGGTTTAAAAATATATTTCAAGAAAAAAATCACACCACGTTTCTAGGCTTACCATAGGCTATCTCTGGGAAGAATATGAAAAATTTTGATTTTTCATCATGTGCCACGACTGGCTCGGTCCTAGTGGACATTCCCTCTTAAAAGGTTAATTGGACAAGTCTTTTGGCTACAATGTACAGCAAGAAAGAAACTGAGAATCTGATGTACATACGATCTTATATCGCTACGATAAGAAAATAGTAGGCCTTAAAATTTTGGTTTAAAAGTCTGGCTGCCTGTTTTATGTTGAGGGTATTGTTATATTTTATATCTGTCTGTATTTCCAAAAACGTACCCGCAGATTTGAACACCTCGATTTAGGTAACTGGTGTTTTTTTTGTTTTTTGTTTTTACTTCCAGAAAAGGGAGGGGGGGATTCCTTAATAGTAGGAGCTTGTACAGCTGACCTAGCTTGAAATGTTAACTATTTTTTTTTTATTTAGCCCAACCCACCCCGCCCCCTTTGCCCCTTATCCAATCGGCGTTAAGTTTTACCCAGGCTACACTCGGCTGAATATTAGTTCGCGCGGTATCTCGGAGGCGGCGTTGTTCAATTAGCTTTCTATAACTGCTGTCTAAAGGAAGTCTGCCGGAGGACATCATTAAGTCCAATGAAGGTGCAAGTCGAAGGATTTGATAGCAAGCGTCGTCCATTATCGTACATGAAGCCGTCCTGAGATGCATTAGACGCGGGACGTCATTTAGCCCCGTAATGGTAGTCCGTTTGGACCGTTGCATGTGGCGATAATGTTGTGCTTGCTTTAGACAGCAAAGAGCCTTAGCCACATCAATTTAGGGCTTGGACGTGCAATGGAGTAGACATTTATAGCTGCTGTTGGCGTTATTTGGCTTGAAGTTTGATGGGGCTAAGTCTCAGAAAGAATATCTTGTAGAGCGTGATGACGTCCTACCTTTCCCGCTCGTGGAAAACGAAGTACATCCGGGACATTGCTATTTGCTAGCGAGACATGGCCACGAACAGAGCAAAGGAAAGCACGTCAAAGGCTGATCGATCGTGAGTAAACCTTTCATTTCCTTAGAGGGGGTAAGTTTCTAAAGAAACTATGGTGCTGCGTCGGTGGGAGTATTACAGGATAATTTGGTTTTATCAACTGAGTTGATAATGTGAATTAGCCACCGTAAAGTGATTCGAAAGCTGACGTTTCGAGCGCTAGCCCTTAGGATTCGCTCCGACGAAGGGCTAGCGCTCGAAACGTCAGCTTTCGAATCTCTTTACGGTGGCTAATTCACATTATCAACTCAGTTGATAAAACCAAATTATCCTTTCATTTCCTTGTTTTATCAATTTCAGGCGTTTTCGGCCTAGCTAACTATCAGGCGTGTCTTTAATTCGCTAGCGCGGGCGAGATTTCTTGTTGTGGTTTCCGGTCGATAATTGAGCTGTTGACAACATTTAGCAATTAATTATGTCCGAATTTATTTGAAGTTCAATCGATTCTCCATGTAGGAAGCTCTCGGTCAGTCCATTCAGGACGATTTAGGCCCTTAGAAAGCTATAGATCAGCTCGCCGCTGTCGTTTTGATATCTGTACGTTCGCGTTTATTTAGACTCGAATTTCATTTCAAATCACTGTGAATTAAATTGTACAATTCGTGATTCAACGAAAACACGGTGAATTTAGTCTTCCTGGCCTCGAAAGGCCCATACAGAAGAGTTAGTTCCTTTTATTTGAGCTACGATAACCCTTGTGGAGAGCTAGCTCTAGGAGAGAATTGTATCAAGATTATCAGTGACAAGTCAAATTCTCTAGGTATGTTTTTGGAAATAGGGACAGATATTGGGCTGAAATGTCACGTAACGGCGTCTTTTATGCTGAAATGTAGATACCAATTCCACCCGAAATCCTGTTGTTTATCGAGCCGCGGAAAAAGTATGGTTTTGATGACTATTTAGGTTCCTATGTAAGCCTGAACAAGGGCAGCGAAAGTGTGTGATTGTGTGATTAGCGCATGGTGTTGACAGGCCGATATGTGATGCCTTATATACTTGTAATATACTGTTCTTTTATTGTAAGGCGCATTTGGAAACTGCAAAGTTGAATTTGCGCGGTACAAATTTTTAGATAGGGTCTATTGACCCGTCCATAACATACCCGATGTGCCGACTGAGAAGAATTCTTTTCTACGAAAAAAAAAACCTCAAAAATAGCAAGAAAGCGAAATAAGCTCTCTGACTCGTTGA
>JAHPZR010006838.1:10000-17500 GCA_019787425.1 Platygyra sinensis | reverse complement strand
GAGGTAAACCCAATTTATGAAGACTTCTCCTCTTTTACAGAAGATTTAAATATGGCCGTTCTCAAATGTATCGGGATCAAATCTTCCCACATACTATTTACCTTTACAATAGGGAATTTGATTGTTGTTTAATAGTAGATCCAATCTGATTGGTGTGACATACATACATCTCTCACTGATCCACTGATCCACTCACTGAACCACCCGTCCATAACATACCCAACGCGCCGACTAAGAGGTTTTTTTTTTTTCATAAAAATAACTCAAAAATCACACTTCTTCGTTATATGTTAATGTTGGTAAGAAAAATGATCTGTCCATAATATATAGCATAAGAGTTTGAATAGATAATTCGGACTGGAGAGTTCATGGTATTATTTTCTTTCAAGCCGTGTTCGAAAAAGAGTCTTGTACCCGGGAGGGGGGGGGGAGGTACTTGACAAAGTTTAATACGGGGAGGCTCCACCCCGAGATCTTTTATACACCATTTTGGCAGAAAAGGTATACCTTTTATTGAGACAAGGTACCCCTTTCACATACTTACTTTAGAACAATGCACCCCCTTTCTAAGCCCTTGAAACGAAGTTAAGGAACAATATTACGGGAAAATATCAAGCATTACCAGAAGAAATGTTAAGAAACGACAAGTGGTATTCATTCAGTTCACGTTGTGAAACAACTGATTTCCCTACCCTTTTATATACCTCCACTTGTGAAATCCCTACCCTTTTATATACCTGAAGCTTTAAAAAGGTACTCCTTTCGGGCGGAGCCTCCCGGTATAGGCCATAATAGGGAGTACCCCCCCTCCCCGTGGCCTTGTAGGTGAACTGGAAATTGTAGTCTTCCTTGGCTCTTTAACAATTATTCCATGAGCGCGCGTTGGATATGAGATGATAGATAGCCAACGAGGCGCGTAGCGCCGAGTGTGCTATAATCATCTCATATCCAACAAGCGCGAGTGGAATAATTGTTTTATTAAAAACGCCCCCAAAATATAAAAAAAACTAGACTACAATAAAAACAAAAAGGCCCAAAAAATAACGCATACGCACGCCATTTTTGTAGATCATGGTATAATGGCTCTTAGTATAAATTTACCGTAGTCTATTGTGAATCCGTGAATTTGATTGGCTATATTACCGTCGACTATCTGCTGATAGTCAACAGTTGCGCATCAGTGCACATCGCGCATCACGTTTGAACCTGATGTAACATAATAGAACAGTTCTCTTCTACGCGTTACTTGACTTTTTTTTCTTTTTATGCAATGAGACTACGGTAAATTTATTCTAAAACAATTAGACTACTCGTCCTCGTTTTCTATGAGCGATAGTCAACGAGGCTGTGCCTCGTTGACTATCTGCTCGTAGAAAACTCGGGCCCGTAGTCTAATTGTTAAATATACCATGATGGCTAAGCCAATGAAAACTCTCGAATTGCATTACCCAAAGATCCAGTTTTCAATAATACCATTTATATGCTGTGAGGGTAAATGAACTAAAATCGCTCGAATTACCATTAACTAATGATTTAATTGTTTCTTATTAAGTCGAACGTGCAGTCCGGAATTGCCATTCTTTTTTTAGAAAAAAGTCTGACATTACGCCTGGGCTACCCATGATTTTGAGAGATCTCGAAAGCCATCGTTCTAGGCTATAGATCAATGTCGGTAGACTAAATTTAAAGCAGCCATATCACGATATTTTAAGTAATTTTCCCGTAGTTTTCTGTCAAACTGAAGAAGAACCTACAAGAAATAGTTTTAATTTCTTTTTAAAGTAGAAAACACTGGATAGCAAGTACTATAATAATATTAAAAATAATAAACTGAAAATAAACGTTAAAGAGTGAGGAAGATTAAGAGAAAATTAATATGGGAGAACAAACTTCGGAAAAGACTGACCGTCCGTGATGTAAAAATGTGATGTCGAATTCAGCTAGAATATGTTTATCATTTACATGGGGATAACTTTGCTAGAAATTTGTAAAGGTAGATATACTTTACGTTTTGGTTTCCTTGTAATTGAAAATGATTATCTTCAAAAATAAGACTAGGTGTACTTCTTTGAAGAAGGGCAAATAGTCTAAATACATAATAAAGATTTCAATGTTATACTTGTCTTGTATTTAATTGAAAACTCTTCCCGGCGACGCGTCTATGCGGAACCTGCCTGCTAATAAAGTAACTGAATAATAATCATAATAATAATAATAATAATTTGTTCTAGCAAGCCGCAAGTTCTCCCAACTATAGAACTTGATAAAACTTTTTTTATATCGACGCTTAAAAGTAAAATATCGATGCAGCATCAGTGGAGTGTCGGGCACGACTGACATATCGACCGAGACTCGACAGACACTTGGTCGGCCGAGTATCGACCGAGTATCGGTGAGGTATCGGCAGACTATCGGTAAAGTATCGATAAGGTATCGGCCGAGTGTCGACGAGACTAAAACCATATCGGTCGACACACACTTCCGTCGATATATCGGCTGATGCTCGACCGACACCCGGTCGAGTCCCGGTCGATATGTCGGCCGAGTAGCGGTCGACACTCGGTTACCATATCGGCCGAGTGTCGGTCGATATATCGACCGATAGTGTCGACCGACACCACCTATAGTAAACATGATCCTTGTATACCCATATATACCCATGCACACCCTTGTATACCCATGTACACCCATGTACACCCATGTACACCCTTCTATACCCATGTATACCAATGATACCCTTGTACACCCTTGTATACCCAAGTACACCCTTGTATACCCATGTACACCCTTGCATAATTTTTTTAATTTTCTAAACAAGTACTAGTGAGCAGCACACAGCAACAGATCTTGTCAAATTACTTTATTTATTCCGACCGGTTTCGTCTGATCACACAGACTTCGTCAGGGAGTTTGAACAACATGGATAAAAGGAACTTATTTCATACCTAATCTATAGAGTACAAATCACGTTCCAACTAGGGTGTGAATAGCGAAAAACACCTACAGAATAGTATGTGCAGGATATGACTAAAATCCTGCGTAACGCGTAGTTTCCACTTTTGGGGCTCACGGATTTAACGTTAAATCCGTGAGCGTATTCAATAAAAAAGTAAGCATTTCTATTTTCGTAGCTACAAATAGTTGCCATAAGGAACCCGCAGGAGAAGCCACTCATTTAGTCTAGATCTGTTTCTGTTGTTGTTGTTGTTGCAAACAATTCGTTTCGCCCTTAGATATTTTTCTCTGCTTGTGTACCCTTCTTGTCTTGTTGTATGCAAATGAGACATTCGTTTTGTGTTTTGAGAAAGAGCGAGAGGTTAATAACCGCAAAATTGAAGTTGCTTCTAGCTAAAACCCATTCTGAAACAATGTCGTTTTGCGCTGTGATTTTTTGCAAATACTGCTACAGTGTTACTTCCGAAACGTGTAACCCCCGAAAGAATGTAGTGCCAAACGGTATTAGTATTAAGTTCCCCTACCTATCGAATTCAAAATCCCTTCGCGTAGTATGTCTTTCTATGAAGACATTTACTCGAGAACAGTGAAAGATCCTTCATGATATTAGTCTTTAGAATTGCTAGTCCTCCTGACAGCCGTCAAAAAATAACGCAGGCAATGGGTGCATGTGTGCCATGTTCTTCGAAATATCATTCTCGCACCATTACCTTCGTGATTTTTTTGTGGCGGTCAGCACCCTAAGTAAAAAAATTTTAAGTCAACACAATGACAAGTCTAAGAGATTCGTAAGTTTCAACGGGATATATTATTCTCCTTATTCTTTTAACCAAAAACATTAACCATTTCTCTACAATTAAAGTGCAATTTTTCATGCGTCAAAACGTCTTTTTAACTAGAAATACTCGACTTGTATTGCAAACGTAAACAATTCTGTTAGTTTATAAACACTCTTGTTCCTTGGCCGTTTCAACTTTAGAAGAAGTAAAATGCAAACAGCTGCAACAAACTTGACACATCGACAATTCGATAACGCATGGTTAGAAAAAAAAAAAACTAAGAACGTAACTAATGTTTCGTATGCTGCATCACATACCTTCGGAACTGGCGGTTATGAAATGCTAAAATTTGAAACTTTAAAAATTTCACAAAGTTTTTTTGCCGTCTGTAAGACGGAAAGCGGTTCAAGTTTCATTTTGTAACTACCTGAATACTGACCTTATACAACTCGTTTCTTTATTTACACTTACATTCTTCATCTGAATTTTTCCGATAATGTCACGATGTCTGGTAGTTTGGTATCTTTTACTTCTGACTTGTCTGAAAATCTGCCTATGAGGTCTCTGTTCACACGTAAACAAAATTGTCACATGCACGGAGGATTCTTGTGCCATTCTAATATGGCTTCAGTTTTCCAGAGAGTATATCAACTGCTTGGTTACCATGTTGTATGTCAGTCACGCAGGAGTGGTCGTCACGCATCGCTCCTACCGAAAGTATGGGAAGGAAAGTCGCCTGCATACCACTAAATACTGTTGCGTAGTAGACTATTTCTAATGTGTTTCTCGATTATTCTGAATTTCCAAGGGTATGCAACACAGTCTGCTTCTCTGCAAGATGCGAAAGTTTTCTGGAAACCTGGGTTAGTGTTTTTTCCCTGATTGGGTAACACTTCCTTCTGCTTACTTCAGAGTTGATAATGTTGTCATATAACAATGTTATATTTTGCACGGAGGGTTCGACTGCTGTAACCCTTATTAGAGAAGCACAACAGAGTAGCAGGCAGGTTTCATGCGTAGTCCATGGCCCACATGAAGGATGTATTCCCTTTGAAGCTAGGAACTCAGCACTGCATTGCTTCTTGAATGGCGAAGGATGGTCACGTTTTCTTTTGCGAGATCTTGCTGTCGAACTCTGCAAATTTACAAAACTTTAATCGCAATTGCCGCAATTCTTGCACAAACAACGCGACCCGCATTGTGTTTCTTTGCGCATACATGGGCACTTTGTTTTCCGTTTGCCGTGGATGCATGCCACATACTCTTTATCAGTTTTAACTTTGTCGACTTCACATTTACAGGACAAGGAGATGCGGTCTTCTTTGGGTTCTTGGTTCGCTTGCTTGTTTTGACACCCTTTGCAGCGGCAATCCCTGGAACAGGAAACACCTCTACCAATGCAAGGGCAACGTTTGCGTCTGTTAGTGTCTTGTACGCATAATTCTTGGCCTTCTTTGTTGCTTTTCCCACAGGAACATACCAGTTTCTTGGTTGCGTTCGTTGTCGATATTCCAGGAACTAGGAAAGATCACCTCAAATTCTTAACCATGCAGTGAATTCTCACATTTGACACTTGAAAAATCAAATTTGACCCAGGCAAATAAATATATATCATATCAGAGGAACAATATCGACTTATGTAGTTATAGGCCCGGCCATGCAAAGAGTTGAATACAAACATTTTTGGGAATATTAGAAAATTACGTATATATTCAATTGCCCTCGGCTATATGTTGCCTCAATATATCTCATTCGTAGTTGCAGAGAAGATGATGCCCAGTTTCTTTTTCTTACTGTTTCCAAGCCCTTACAAAACACTCACAAACACCCTCACTCAACACACTCACAAATGCTGGCAAACCTTACTTGCATTACTTTCATCAACCCGTGTTCCGTCGTAGTGTCCTGGTCCATATGGATTGAAGGAAATGTAAATGGGTTTGGTGATCACTGCTTCGTCTGGTATAAATGGAACATATGGAGAGCCGTTGATACAACAATAATTGGCACTAGTACTTGTAGAAAGTCGGAACAGACTTAAACTTCTAAATCCCCAATATCACCGGAGAATGTTTTTGGCTCTCTAAATCTCCCTATTTCGGCATTCAGGTCAAAAGAAGGAATGCCAGAGAGCACTTGGTAATGATCATTACTCTGGACGTTGTATACAAAAAGCTGACGGAGCTTTAATACGTCTGCATCGGCATTGTCTCCAACTCCGAGGTACGTTACCCTTTCTCGAAGCAATTAGCGTTTATCTGTCCTCTCGATGGTTTTTCTCATCTGGCTTACAATGGCAGTAAAAGCGCAATCTCCGAATGACGTCGTTCTTGTCAAGCGCCAGCCGATAACTTCATGTCTCTCATTCAGTACTATGAACAGGTTCTCGAACTGTTTTACAAATTTATTGTCGCTTTCTCTTCTGGCACCGATATATTTGCTTATTTTGAAAGTGTGGTCACAAGAGATTGTTGTTCTGTCGAAAGCGCGTTGTGTCATTGCATATTTGTTTCGTAATAAGGTTCTTTCTTTTGAAAGTCCTCCAGGAAAATGTACATTAACATGTCGTTTCTTCGAAACGAACTCATGGGATCAGAGCAGAACTGTTCTTACAATTCTCTGTTATCTAGAGCACTTGATGTCGCAAAATGTGCATAGCGTTCCACTCGCTCGCAAAACTCCTTGAAGTTTAACGTAGCTAGCACTTCGTACGTTTTCAGGAAACTTACTCCTTGTAAAATTTGCGTTTCCACGAGGTCAATTAGCTCTTTAGTGCAAGCTGTTCTATACAACATCTGTATCGGAAAGCAGTTCTGGCTATAAACTCGCGGAAGGCTTCTTAATATCGTCTCACTAGCTGATAAGTACCTGTGTGGTGCTCCTCAGTGTTGGCATAGATACATCCGCTGTATGAGGATACCACGAAGATCATAAACTAATCGCGGGGTCCTGGGGCTCTTTGTTTGAACTTCATCTGTAAATATACCAGGCTTCAGGGGACAACTGTGGAGGGGACACTTGATTCTACGTTGTAGTGAGCAACAGGGCACCAGATAAATACCTTAGGACAAAGGTAATCTGCCAGCGTTAGCCCATTCCGAGGAGGTAGGACCACATGGTCGAAACACGTCCTTGTTGGCTTTTCTATCAAGTCTGCCACCAGCAACTCAACATACTTGGCAACTCATGGATCGAGTTGAACACCGTTCGTTTTATGTCCGTGGAATAATATTAACATTAAGAAAAGGAAGTAACTTACCAGGGCAATTCGCTTATGCATTTTGTCTGATCATGACACAAGCAGTCACAAAAGCATTGTTTGATGTTATCTGAGATCAGGCGTTCCTTTTTTCACGGCGGGAGGAGGAGCGAAAAATGAAATGCCCGATATGGATATGTGGCGTTCTTTTAATTCGATTGGTTCGATTGGTTCAGATCATACTTGGACTGCCGAAAACAACGATGTTTTATAAATGGTTCTCTCTCTGGGGACCATTTCCTTACTTGTGGTATGCCTCAAAGTACAATTCTGGGTCCACTTCTTTTTCAGATAATATATATCAACGACTTACCTAACTGTCTATCAAATGCTGAACATCGAATCATATGCTGATGACACACACATATCCTTTGCTAGCAATGACATCCAAAATTTTAATACTCTTTTAAATTAGGAACTTGCTAGAGTTGAAAAATGATTAACTGCTAACAAGCTTACTCTTAACGCATCTAAAACTGAGTTTATGTTGATCGGATCGAGGCAGAG
>JAHPZR010006837.1:60000-66415 GCA_019787425.1 Platygyra sinensis | reverse complement strand
GAGTGAGATTGGGATGTGACCAATACTTGATATTTGGAGAGCAGGATATGGGATAAATAACCACAGTGGGAAATGGGAGATACAATATTTTGCAGTCATGGTGAAGACTGTTTGAAGTAGTTGAACAGGACAGACAGTGTCTTAAATTGTGTGCCTTTGCACGATGCTAATACAGCTTAGAAGGAAAAAATGTGATCATTGTAAGGCAAGCCTTTTGAATGTGAAATACTTACAATATGTCTATCACTGATATGGAAAGTACAAATCTAATCTGATTTGGCTTTCTGAAAGAGAATTTCATCAACAATACAATATGATAAGTTTAAAATTTTAATAATTATTGTAATAATTTATTATCATTTGATGTATTTTTCGTCCTCTTCATAATGGTCTGCTCACACATAGTACCTTCATAATGTGTTTTGCTACAAATAATATTCTGCCCATGCGTAACTGTAACCATGAGCTCTGCTGAAAAATGGCAGATTGCTCCCCTGAGAAATACAACTTGCTGTATATTATTATTGTTATTATTATTATTATTTATTTTCTTTTTTTCTTTTTTAAACTGTTGTAATATAAAGGCAAATAAATGATGATGATGATGATGATGATGACGATGATGATGATGATGAGCTGTCAGAGAGTGATTTAAATAAGAAACAAATTTGGTGGTTGAATGAACTCAGTTCTTGTAAATTATTGTTATTTGTCAGTGTCTCACAGATCAATTACAGTATTTGCCTTTGCCTTCAGCTTTGGTAAATAATTGGTCACTCTGCTCTTCACTGACAAATTACAATACTTTGCTCAACCTCATCCAAAAATAATTGTTACCATAAATATTTCTTTTTAGGGCTACTACTCACACAGACCTGGTGTTGCGAGCATGTCAAATGAATATTCCTTACCAAGTCATTCATAATGCTTCCATTATGAATGCTGTTGGATGCTGTGGCCTTCAGGTAGTTACCTGAAAACTAAATTTATGATTTAGTTATTTTTGTTCTATGTATTGTTGTAATATGCAGTTGACCATCTAATGGTGAAAACTGTGCAATATAAATTTGTAAATTACTATAAATTACTATTATTATTTGATATAGTGTAAATTTGCTCCGAGTAGTTTGACCGTGGAAGTCATTTACTGAAGATTGACTGTTTGTACCTCTTTTGGAGGGCAAAGGCAGTTGTCATGCATTTCGTGGCCTCTAAAACTTTTAGTCTAGCTTCCAAAATGCAATAGAAACTTGGAAAATGATGTCTATTTCTTTGATAATTGTAGATCTATAACAACATTGTTGATTGTGATTAGTTCTCCATGTGTCTATTTGTCACAAAATCAGTGTTCAATGACATGGATGTCCAATTAGAGGTACCCACTTTTTCAATAATAATTGGATACCTCTGCTATTTGCATGTAAATTATGAGCACTTTAATGGATTCCTTATTTTTTCCTACAGTTTTTCAAACTTATGAAACATTCCCCTACTGACTTGGTTGTTCAAGCAAAGTTCTGGAAAAACTGACATTAAATTTTAAAATTTGTTGTTGATACGTGTAATATTTAGTAGTTGGACCTTGTGTCCTACAATTTAGGGAGCAATTATTGTAATTTCATACGTACCTTGTGGTGTGTGTTCATCTGATTTTGAATAATATTATACATGAAGAACTATCTTGACATTCTACAATCATATCACTTACTCTACCTTCCAGTTATATAATTTTGGAGAGACAGTCTCCATTGTCCTGTGGACAGACAACTGGAAACCAGACAGTTTTTATGATAAAATTGCATCGAACAGAAAACAAGGTCTTCATACACTCTGTTTGTTAGGTAAGTGATATCAGAAAATACACCTTCACATTTAGCCCCAATATGGTAATTTTTCCTCTTTGTGGCCTTTGAAACTGTGAGAGTTCATTTCGTCAGCTGGTAAGTTTTTACTTGCATGTGCTGGTAGTGTGTGGTAAAGCCAAGTGACCCATCTGACTGAAGCTTATCCTAGGCTCTGTTGCTTGATCGGGAAATGACCAGGGGTATTTCTGCCCCCCCCCCCTGGATGGAATGCTAGTTTAATGCATGCTACCCCCAGCATTAAATTCACCGGTACCCATTTCTACACCTGGGTGGAGAGAGGAACTGTGAGAGTAAAGCGTCTCTTGCAAGAACACAACATAATGTCCCCAGCCAGGGCGGGGTCCAGAGTCAAGTACACTAGCCATGAGGCCATTGCATGTGGTACCCTCAGAATATCTTGACAAGATCTGTAATTTCAGTGTTGGAGTATGTTACACCAGAAAGCAAGATTCTAAAGGGAGTTGGAACTGGATGAAATAGGGGAAAGTCCCAGCACTGCATGATATTTTCAATAGCAACTCACACAGAGGCTGGAGCCATTACAGGAGTGCGAACATGTACCAAATGCAATACGTTCGGCAATCCCCCTCTCCACCCCTCTGTTTACTTCTTCATTCCGATCTGAATAAATTAGCTAGTTTAACTTTTGTATTTCTTGTATTCATGTTTTTGTCTTTATTTCGGCAGACATAAAGGTTAAGGAACAGTCCGTGGAGAATTTAATAAAGTTAGTGAGGCAAACTTTTGCTATGAGTAAACAAAGAAATGTTTGCACCATCTTTTTTTATACTTTTACGGGAGTAACTGCTGAATACCCCTCCATCTGAAGTTATAGTCAAGACCTTCCCTTCCCCTTGGTATATGTTAGTAGGGAAAAAAGTGGCTACGCGGCTACGCAGTTGTAAGTGGCTACGCGGCTACGTGGCTATGCAGTGACTGCGTAGAACGTGTAGCCATCTTCACTCTATAGTGTACTCTCTAAGACTGCCTGCATTCTGCGTGACTGCGTAGCCGCGTAGCCGCACTTTTCGAGATCTCTTTTGGAGTGGAGGGGTATTCAGCCCTTTTACGTGCTGACTTAACTACAACAGTGTATATTTGTTAATGGTACCACAACAGGGGAAGGAAGATATTTGAACCGCCACGGTACATGAGTGTGAATGAAGCTGTTAGTCAGTTGTTGGATGTAGTCAAGAACAGAGATATGAAAGGGGAGACTCCAGGTAAAGTAACAGAGTGCTATTCAAAAAGGAGAAAACTGACCAAATACTAGAATCTAAGATCTCGTCTACCCTTCGCCAGAGAAATTTAAAAACGCAACAAACACCGGTTATTTTGGAATCGTGTTTGAGGAAAACTCGGTCAGAAAAATCACGTGATTATCGTGACGTCATCGTTTTCAAAAAGTGTGTCCAGACGGTAGGCCTAACCCAGGTGGTGTGCGGCCTACGATCGCTAAGCATGCTGGTAGTAACAAGAGAACAGCTCATTCGTATCAACGCCGTCGTCGAGTGCACATCAAATTACTGTGATGATTTCAACAAGAAATCCCTTAGAAGTCGCTTTTGTATACTTTATTCATCGTTTAAACTCTACAGATTGGCAAATATTCAACCATTTCTTCAAGAATTGTAGAAAGATCGAAAAATATTGTTTTCGCGATCGCCAGCGTGAAGGCAGTGAGATGTAAACTGTAAATAACAGCAACTGAATCAGTAAGGGCTACTCGCCACTGTTCTTTATTCTTACATGTACATGTATATATTTTTGCGGGACCAGAATCTCTAAGCGATGTCTGAGTCTATCTGTGACGAATTATTTGGATATTGAACTACACTACCGAGGTCATTGCTCCCATTAATTATGGCCACTGTGCATTTGAAATGTTTTTACCTTACTATCGAGGCGTCTTCAAGGAAGAAGAGAAGTAAATATATCAAAATGTTTGAAGGAGGAAAGCCGATAACCAATCTTTCCGTAACCTTTCTCCGTGTAGTCAATAAATATGATATTATTGTGGTGTGAAAATCTCACGAGTATATTTATTTGGTTAAATAAAACGTGAATAACCTTACATGTACTGAGCCTGATCAAACACTTGTTTGCAGTGGAATCTAAAATTTGTCCCACAGAATCTTGTTAGGCAAGTTTTTTTTGAATAGCTTTGCTTCTGCTCATCATCTATAAATATAATTTGAACTGGTTACAGAGTAAACCCCTGTGTAGCATATTTTTTCAATATATTGTTTACCTCTGCTGAGTTCAATAAAGTACTCGTACTATGTTCATACAGATCCCACATTGTAGGAAAGTCTGGGAATGAATTAATTGAAGAACCTTAACATCCTGTTTGTGGGGGAGATGTTGGCTTAATGGCTAGAATGATGGATTTTGGATCAAAAGGTTGAGCAGGGGAAGTAATTGCATTGTGTCTTTCCTCTTGGCAGCAATACATACATACATAATTTTTATTTAAGTGTCAAGGTATTTAGCTACAACCTAATTGTGGACACTATATAAAATGAATAAAATAAATATAGTATAAAATCACAGCCGGCACACACCATTCTCTAAGAACTTTTCTCAACCAGCAATTATACATGGGGGAAATGGTGAACTGTCAGGCAACCTAGGTTGAATTTTATTAAGCAGTGATTATGCCCAGTTCCCAAACTTATTCAATGAAAAGTAAAAGTTCGACACATGATTGCTGGTTAGGTTTAACTAGCCACATGTTCAGTAGGAGAAGCAATACTCTTAGTTGAGCTCTTTATGTGACAGGTTAAAATTAGCTCCAGAGGTGTGGGTCAGATTGCATATGTTGCCTTTTTCAACAACTTGGTTGTCGCTGCAAAGTAAAGTTTGGAAAATTAAAAAAAAATTTATCCACTCTGAAATAACTGGCTTGTATTTTTTATTTACTTGTACAAAAAGTCATTTTTACACAGCTATGTCATACAAAGAAGTTACCCCGGCCTTTCATCAGGGAACAAAACAATATGGTATGAACATCACATGCCATAATTAATCCACAAACCTCCATAATAAAAACACTTACTTCTCTTACAAGTTGGATTATGTTTTCATAAATTGATAACATCCTGAATTAAAATTTTTTTAGAAAATATGGAATCTTCTCTTGACATGTTCATGTCTTTCAGCTCTCCACCTCAAACAATAACAGCCACTTACTGTTTTATGCATATGCAATTAGTTGGCAAAAACATACAAAATACACTAAGCTGTAATTATTTTTTTGCTGTTGTGTTTATCGGAACACTGTATAATATTTACAGGGACAGTTTTACGAACAAAAGTACAGAGACTTGTACAACTTTCTTTCATCTAACTCTAGTAAATTTAAATGCCTATTTAATATTCCTACTGGCAATAGTTACATATACAAATGATAGCAGTGGCTGTTCTCTCCCTGTCTGCTTTTGATCTATGATAGATTTGCTCGAATTTAGATCACATTCAGTATCGATTCAGTAAATCTATGGTTATGCTTCCAAACTACTAATACACTGCTAGAAGAAGAAATTAGGGCTAAAAGTTTATTCAATTCTGCAAAATGATTCCCTCACCCTCCAATGAGTAAATTAGCAGCAGTCAAACGATCGATGCTATAAGTAAAATTTCCAAATATATTTTTGAAAATTGCCTAATGCCACTTTATTATGCTTAGCTTGCTTGGTTATCACATCCTAACAGCTGTCCCTGCATCATTATAGTTCCAAACAGCATCATGAAGCGACATTTAGCAAGTCAAAGTACGTGTGATTATCATAGAACCTATTAGAAACGAATTTTTGAATTTGTAAGTCAGAGAAATGCAATCGTTCCCACCGTCCTGAGAGAGAGCGTGACTTCCCTGGGTCATATCGTCGAACTTTAATTAACCATTTCTGACCGAAACACACCAATTCCAGCACGGAAATAGTGAGGTATAACGTGGGGTGCGTCGGGGTGCGCTTATACCTTGGCCTACTACAAGCATCGAAGGATCACTCTGAGGCATTATGGAGAGCCGTCTATCCACAGTCTAGAAATTATCTCTTAAAAGAAATCGGGCACAAATCACATACATTTCGGGTATACATTTTCAAGTAGAAAATTATTTGACAAAATAACAAACTTTCCGATTGTGATAACGTCAATGAGGCCCACGTACATGTTATTTCACTTGACACAAGGAAAACAGTACAGGTAAGATCTAAAACCTCACGAAACGAAGGTCAGAACTTACTCATTTTCTCGACCCTTCGCCGCCATCTTGAAAATTTAACAACCACAATGCACCGCAATCGTAGGCCGCACACCACCTGGGCCTAACCGTAGAAATTAAGCTGCGTTTTCAAATTTCTCCTGTGTAATATGGACGGGGCCCAAGTTAACACTGCCGGCCAATCACAACGAACGTAAATTGCCAGGTTAACCAATGAAAACTCTAGGTTTAAACATTCAGACCTTGGCAAGCGCGGGAGAACGTGTATCTCGAGTACAACGCGGGAAAACGCGCTATGCCAAGTTGTGGCTGGTTAAAGGTT